>JAMKCH010007919.1:0-30224 GCA_023653785.1 Ophioderma brevispina | reverse complement strand
ATACGCCTTATAAAACTCTGGATAACTTGTACACAAGCTTTGCGGGAAAGGGTTAACATTTTGACTGATATGAGGTCAAAGGTCACATGAGGTCACCAAGGTCACATGAGGTCACCAAGGTCACATGAGGTCACCAACATGTCACCCCACCCGGCCCCCTCCTTTGTAGGCCTACCAAGTTACATCATCGTAGCCCTCATGCAATATACTAGTACTATTAAAAGGCTGAATCAGAGATTTCCCGATGAGGGTGTAGGCCTACTCAATTTTCAAACAAATTGTGTTTTGCATATAATTTCATAATGCTTGTCCATCTACTAATCACTGCGTGAAATAACTAAGCTCAAATCGATAGAAAATCACAACTTTGTAATAAAATTCCGGATCCAGAATTTTTGTTATCCTATGGCACTGTTTACTTATACTGTGCATAAATGTTTACTGCATGAAAACGGAAAATCCGATTTCACAGACATACGACCAGAGTAATCCCTATGTACCTTTTGCAATTCTTTCAAACACACAAACATGACCTGCCAGAGTCTTCTTAAATAATGTAGTAGGCTAATTCTACTTTTTGTGTTATCGCAAACATTCAAAATCATACTGTTTCTGCTTGTATGACAACTTTTAAAAATAGACAATGTTCAAGATCTTTTGCAAGTCAGGCTACATGGTTTTATGTAGCTTGACAAGTCATAGCCCGGGGCCGGGGCGAAGCCCCGTCCCGACTTCCCAATATGGAGTGCCCAGTTAGAGTAACCTCGAACTAGGTTTTATGAAGCTGAAGAAGAAAAAAAACCATAGAGTTCATAAATGGGGACTTGTCTATAATTTTGTATTTTTGTTAATACAACTAGCATCATTAAAACAAATCTAGATCTGTTTTTTTTACTTGTGACAGAAACAAGTCTACAGTGGTACAAACATATCGATTAATAAAGTTGCTACATTGATTGTTGTTCCCTGATTGCTAACACATTAAAAATGCATCAAATAGACCAACTTTCAGAATTAAATTATTGTACTAACTACTGTGTTTTTATTATTCCAAGGTGTTTTTCCTTTGCCACAATATAAATGAAGTGAATGGGATAGGAGTAAGCCTGCAAGATAAAAAGTTTTACCCACATTTAAAAAATGACCTGCTTTTAACTGTTGTGTTTTGATTGTACATAGGGCCTACAAAATCATTAATTGAATGTATAGTATAAGAAGAAAATCTTCAGTAGCAATGTTTCGTTGTTTATTATATTTATTAAAATCCCAAGATTAAAGAAGTAGCTTGTTCATTTTACGCCGCGCCTATAAGGCCCTTGAAACTCGATTATTAGTTTCTCGTCCCCCGCCCGCGTTATGATATTTGGGCCGCGTTAGCGGCCGAAAATCTGAAAATAATTCATTATTTTGAAAAATTCTGTTCAAGCATCACCTTTTCAGTCGATATTGGAGTTTTTTGGTAGGAAACGTGTCTCGTAAGTCTCAGAAATGAGTCTAAAAATAGACCCAATATTGTTCGTATTTCGTCGATCCCTGTAGGTTATTTACATTGTTAAAAAATATGAATGTAGACAAATAATGAATGATGATAATGAAGTAGTTCCCTCATTATGGGCGGAAAAAAAAATGTGACGAGAAACTCATAATTGAGTTTCAATGGCCTAATCAAAAAAAAAGCAAAAATGACTACGGAAAATGGAGAGATTGAACGGACATTGAACGTATTTAATTGGTTAAAACAGGCTCGTAAGGAAGCGCTGACATTTGATAACATGAACCACACCCCGTGGCTTGCAACCGACACGCGGCTTTATGAATGAACCCAGGGCGGGATTTTATTTACCACGAATATATTGGTAATTGTGCTATTACGGCATTTCAGATTATGTCTGAATCATTCATGGCCAAAAGCTTGTAATAAAGATTTGGTCCGAAAAGCTTGAAATCGTAATATAGCAACCTCTTCGAAGGAAGAAAAAAAGCACGACCGGGGTAGGACCACACGCAGATTTAACGTGGGATGAACCGGTGTTGGTATATCTCATGTTGTGCAGAGCAATCTGGGCATATAGATCATGCTGAGCAGAGGGTACACGCGTAAGCTGCCGAGAGCACAATGGGTCGTGTTTCTTTGAGGGGTAAGGATAGAAAATCTAGTTCGCTTTGTTAATAAAGCTCTAATGTAAAAAATACCTGCGGATGATGAACAACAATATCCTGCTGTGCAAAAAGAGTACGAAAGAAAATGCACTCAACTAAGGGCTTTCAAACTTAGGTAATCTGCTTATTATTTGTTCAATTGATCCCGGAAAATTTTGCGTGTGGCGTGTAAAAGGTAGGATTATCGAACTTGCTGTGATTATTCACGATTTTTCGCTTAACACAGGTCATAGAAAGTTTTAATCTCGCACAATAACAATGAATATGTACTTATTTAGATTACATACGAGGAATTAATTGCCTTCAATTAAAATATGTTGGGATTTCTTTTGAACAAAATGTTTCAAAATGCTGCACTTACGCGGGGGTGAGGGCATGCCAAACACGGGAAACACGAGGCTGAGTGTAAACGGTCACGTGATTCCCCAGGGAAATTTTTTTTTTTGTTTTCATGGGAAATTCACCCAATGAGTTGCGGGGGGTGGGGGGGGGAGGGGTGGGGTAGGACACGATTATTGCTCGTTTTGGGCTTGGTTATTTCGAAACGGTAATTTGGGGAACTGCTACTGCATTACTATGGCAGTCTCGGTCCCAGTACATTGCAAATCTCTCTTAAAGACACTAATCAGTGATTTGCTAAATCAGCAAATCGACAAAAAATCATGCAAAAATAAGGATTTTTGCATCGTCATGTAACAAGTACAGGTATCCAACTACCCTGCAATGATAAGACCGAAGAACCTACTAAGGACATAATCGGAGATTTGAGTCATACTGTCCGAACGGACACTTATAATGATTACTACACGTAATTGAATATGGAGAATCGTATCTTGAACACTGCAGTTTTTCTTCCTTTTCTGTCAATTCTTACGTGGAAAAGGTAACTTATGAGAATTATAACAGACTTATCATTCATTTGAAGCTATTCCTGCAAATTTCAAATTATTTTCAAATCACTGATAGGTCTTTTAAAACCTATGTAAAAAAGATTTAGTAATATCATGATTAATTTAGGAAAAAAAATATTGATTCAAAACCATGGGGTTAGGGATTAACCCACCCCACAATAGTGTAATTTCAAATATTCGTGACCAGGCCTAGTCTTGAGTCAAGTCTGTGTGTATACCGTTCGATATGCATAAGAGGCGCCCCCTCCTACCGTTAAGTCTTTGAAACAGACTAGCACCGTATGCACCCGGAAGTTGATGCCATTTGAATCCTGTTGCTTTGTTAAGTTTGCACGTCCCCTACCCCCATGAATGAGTGTAAACAGCGGTGAGCTCATGAAAATTTAATTAGTACTTTCTCTATGCCTGTTGTTTTACTATCGTGGGAATTTGACATGGATCAAAACTTTGGATATTTGAGGGCTTCTAATCATGACATTATGTCATAAAAGTGATTAGCTACCTTATATATAGATCCCTGTCATGGATTGGTAAAAGGGGAAGGCATTAAATTCAACTGCTTCAAGAATTGAACAAAAGAATGGAAACTATGCCCTGGGGAGCGGGCATAGTTCATGACAACTTGCCCGGGACACCTATTCCCAGCGTAAAGGACTGTCGTACGAAACATTCATGATCCGTATTATGAGTGTACATATTGAAGCTCGTGTAAGAGATGAATATAAGAACCCTGCGCATTTTGTTTACTCATACTGTGAAATGGTGAATCGCAGTATCAGACCATCAGTATCATGCTTTGAGCTTGTAGATGAAAGGAATCAGAGATGCAGCTCACAGGGCTAATACCAAACAGCAGGTAAAGTACACCGTGAAGATATCGCGGATTATAATTTGACATCGTGACACGGCCATCTGCAGGCCATGTAAAAACTGCCGAAATTCGGAGCTGCGATCATCATCATCCATCGAGTCAATGAAAGGCAAGGAAAATTGTACGCGTCTTGCCGACAAAAAATGCCAAGAAGTCGATTACGGCGATCCAGTTTTGGACTCCAAAAATCACTTCTCAACACAAGAAAGGTTGATTGTAATTCTTCACAAGTTTTGCACCCTAAGTTACCAAAATTGTTAAACCATGCATTGCATGCCATGCCATGCAATGGCATACATTGGCGATCCTGTCGAGGACCCCAGCGACAGGATCTCCACAGGCGATCCTGTAAGTTGGGTTCCCCTCACACAAATATGGGTTAAATACTTGAACATCAAGTTTAATCATTAGCAGAACTTCAAAGAGCTCCCCTTTAGTGGGTTTGGAACCAAATCATCTATCTGCAAGCTTAATTTGTTCAGAAAAACAAACAATTTTACCTGCTTTTTGGTGCACTTTCAACGAAAATCAGCATTGATATAGGCTGTGCGTTAGCATCCGGCTTAGAGTAGAATGTTCTTTAACCAATCCGATGCAAGAATAATATATTCGGTATAAAACAAATATTGACTGCTTTTTTTCGGAGCATGGTTGAAACTATAGGCCATCAGAATGATCTCGAAGCCATACTATGCCCCTCGGCTTAGTAGGGGCCATAGTAGTGGTTTAGAGATCACCTTGGGCCTACTTTTAAACCATGGACCCCTCATAGCAGTCAATATTTGTATAATAGTATTATTACTGATATAAAATAATTACACAACACAAGCATTTTTGGCTCAAACAGAGACACACTTTTATTTGTAACCGTGACACGGTGAGTAGGAGTAGTAGGTGAGTTCCATTGTGTAGGCCAAGGCCGGGGTTGTAAGTAGATCTTTACCAGACGCATCACACACACACAGGCACTTCTAACACCAACAACTACACTCGTGCGCAAGGACACATTATAGCCCCAGAATCCAAACTATGCTCCCACGCAACTCAGGTACAATATCGATAACAAACAGCGCCCTCGCGAATCTTCATAATGACGAACTACCGGACACACATGCGAATTTTATACACTGAAAATCAGATTCTCGCAACAAAACAAAGAGAATATAATGGTCGTCTAGAGATATGTTTCGCTTGCTAGTTTCCGACATGTCTCGCCTGCGGCTCGACATGGTCAGAAACTAGCAAGCTCAACACATCTCTAGACCACCATTATATTTGCGAATGGTCTGTTTGGAGACCTTTATCTAATACATAAATACTCTATCCCCAAATAAAAAAAAAAAACAACATAAGTCCCTTACTCACTATGATTAGTTCTATTGGTATAGGGAACTTGATTTTCTCTTTATACTTTGTAGATAATATTTTCACAGCAACTAACGATAACATTGCTATCAGTGCAATGATAAACTCTGCTGCATTGGTGTCAGGAAGCTTTACAAATATATCTCTCCAGGTCTATGCAAGAAAATACAGAGAAAACATTGTTAAAAGATATGTAATTGTTAAAAGAAGTGTGATGGTTTCTATATTTATACTTTGGATAAAGGGGAACAAATAACTTTCTTCATTGGGGTGTTAACCATAACATTTCACTCCTAATTTCATAAGAAACTACTAAATACACCAAAATACCACAGTAATTTGATTCCATATCCACCAAATACCACATGGGATTTCATGGTATCTAGTAATTAGCATCTGTGCATAGTAAGTGTACTACAGGAACACCAAATACTACAAAATACTACAATGGTAGTACAGGGTCCAAATTTTTAAAATTTACTTTAATTTCAGGAAATGTGCCAAAAATCCAAAATGGTCAAAATTTGAAATGTTTCTAGCATAATATATCTATGCCAAACTTTGCACATATTATCTTATAGACCTAAAGTTTGATGAATGAAAATAATAGTACATTTGCTAGGTACAATATTAGGAAGAGCCATCTTGAAAATGTTGATCCATGACAAAAGTCTGCTTACATCCATAAAATACAAATACACTCCTTGCTAATTTGCAAAAGGTAAAATTTGAACATGATCAAGATGAATACAGTTTTGAATGTTCAGACTCCCTCACCTCCAATTGATCTATTCTTTTACACACACTCAACCCCCACAAAGTGAATTGCAATACTTACATATATTATGGCTAGCGGTTCTTGGTGCATCGGTACATCCAGACCAACAGGTACTTGACCTGGCTCGTTATGACGTGGCATGCTGCACCACAGGTGAATGCTCTCACAAGGGAATCCGATAAATAGACAGTAACAAAGCCAAGATGACAGATTCCTAAGAGCACCTAATGGGTAAACAAAAGGTTGAATATTTATGTAATCTTTTCCTGGAGATGGCCAGTGCACACAAGTGTTGAACTAGAATTTCCCTATATTCAAAGTCTATTTCAAATCAACCTAACATGACCTTTGACCTTGGCATGTGACCTTTGACCTCATCAACATATGAGGGATCCCATGTTGCGCACCTATGATACAAGTTTGGTTCCAATTGAACTTCAAGTTTTCAATTGAGGTGGATTTAAAAAAAAACTCAGATTATTCAGATTTATTTGTCAATCAATCAATCTACATAATAGAATCATGACAGTAATTACAGAATAATAATAATGTTAAGTGACAAAATAGGATAATAAACTACCAGATAATTACATGCACTATTATAATATTCAGAATGATAAGAGTGATAATAATGGTACAAAATTTATATAATTTGCAATTACGTAAGTATAAACAATAAGATTGGCGATTGACGAGGTCACTACTAAACGCAGAGCGTGAGGGTGTAGTGACCTCTTATAATGTTACATAAAAATAATAATATACAAACATTACTACATTAGCGGAACATAAGAAGGACAAAAATGCGACGAAATAAAAAACAAAACAGACAGAATAGAAACAAAAACAAGACAAAACAGGACGTATATGAAATTCGACCACAGAGAATTAACGCGAATAGTAACCAAAAAGGATACCAAACCATAAACAGAATCATGT
Source organism: Ophioderma brevispina (assembly GCA_023653785.1). NCBI lineage: Eukaryota > Metazoa > Echinodermata > Ophiuroidea > Amphilepidida > Ophiodermatidae > Ophioderma > Ophioderma brevispina. Next base: position 23,200 of record JAMKCH010007919.1, on the reverse strand, counting down.
GGAATAACAGTATGTCATATAAATTTCTTAACTTTGCTTTAAATGAAGAAATGGAAGATGATGTCTTTAATAGGCTTTCTTCTAAGCTCGTAGTAGAATATTATTCCAAAGTAAAGGGCCTTGGGATGCAGCCGTGTTACTCAGCAAGCACGGTATTGAGGTTTTATGAATGGGTGGTTACAGTCCTGTTTCTAGTCATTGAACCGGCGATAGGCCGTATAAAGAAGTATCATCAATGAGGTGGTTTGGTAAAAGGTGGTTATGATGCTGGTACATGAAGATTGCAGATGGTCTTTTATAAATATCATGTATTTTTAGGGTCTAAAGTAGAAAATAGAGGGTCAGTGTGTGCCAGCCAAGCGGAGTTGGTATAGACCTATAACTGTTTTGAAGAAAAAACAAAGGCAATCGAGGAAGAATTATTAGGATCGGACCCAGATCATTGCACGTATGAAAAATATGGTATAACAAGAGAATTATAGAGGATATGTCAAAGATTCTTGTGGTAAGAAGGGAGAATTTGAGTATGACAACACAGGAGTTTAGATATAATTTAGAAATATGCTGTGTATGTGAAATGCCAAAGATAAATAGACAATAACGAACACCTAAAAATTAGTACGGTCAACTTGTGTATTGCTGTCCCATCACTTTTAATGTTTAGGGTCATATTGGGTCTAGGTTTGTTAGTGTTTTATTTTTTAAATTATATAGTTGTTTTTTAATATTCAGCGAAAGCTTATTTAATTTGAACCGTTTTGAAAATGTGCAAGAGTTTGTATAATTGGTTTCAACTTTCTCGGGTCATGGTTGAAAAATAAAATGTTAGTGTCATCTGCAAATAAAACAAAATAAGGTATATTCGTGCATAATGGAAGGTCATTGATGGTAAAAGAAATAGTAGAGGACCCAGAATCGAGCCTTGGGAACACCACATGTGACATTAAATGAACTAATAGGGTATATAAATAGAACATGTTGGTGTCTACCAGAAGATAACTCCGAAGCCAGTCATTAGCAAGACCCCTGATACAATTTAGATATTGATTGAGTATAGTGTGATGATGGTATCGAAGGACATTGCTAAGGTCTAGGAAATACCAAGCTGTGTAAAGGTTTTTATAAGATGTTACTATTTGCCAATAAAGAGCGTTTATGCATGTTAGTTGATCTTTTGGGCCTAAATCCAAATTGATGAGGTGTGAGATATTGGGACGATTACAAAATAAAAATAGGGGTAAAACACCTTTTCCAGGAGTTTCGAAATTGACGGGAGAATTGAGATAGGCCTGTAATGTGCAAAAATCATGTTTATCATCAGCTTGTGAATATTGAGGTTACATTTGCTGGTGAGTAAGGAAAAAAAAAAAGGAAACAACACCAGTCGTAAATGACAAATTAAAATATAGGAGAGAACGTCACCAATATTGAAGGGTAATTGGTTTTAGAAGAGTATTGCTTATGTCATCAATATCCACTTTTCGTTAGATGGTTATTTCTGAAATTCGGTTATCCAGAAGATTGGGTAGATATAAAAAGGCTACGAGAATTGCCACTCGTGTCGATAAGGTTGGATTAGATGGTTCAGATATTTGTTGGCAAGTGTAGTACCAATATTTGCAAAAAAGTTGTTAAAGCCATCATAGCACTACTTTTGTTATCAGTTAGTGTTTCTCCATTTGTATTTGTAAAAAAATCGGAAATTGAGGTTTTTTATTACGACCAACAGATTATTGATGTTTCCACATTCCTTAGTATTTTGTTTATTTGTTGTTAATTTAGGGGTGAGAATGATTTTGTACTAAGACGGAGAATTGGTTTAGATCTTACGGTATTTAGTGTATTTAAGTTTATTGTCAGGAGTTGGTTTGGAGATATAAGTTTTGTAAAGCTTATCGTGAGTTTTAAGTGATTTTAAGTAGAACCTGTGGTGACCCATGGTTTTTTAGGTTGTATTTCGGTTTGAAAATTTGTTCGATCTTATTGGACAGTGGATATCAAGAAGTTCAGTAACTTATTATTAAATTTGTGTAGGACTCCTCTGGGTCAGATGGATTGAGCCCATAAATTGCCAATCAGTGAGGGACAGCGCATTTTTTTCTGTAAGACTTAATGTTTGTTGGTTTCATAAAATGTCGGGATTTTCTGAATAATAAAGTGTAGATGAGGACAATAGTTGTTTGAAAGTTTGTGGTGTCAAAAATAGGAAAATGATTGAAAACATGTGATCAACACTCCTGAAGGTGTGAGCCAGAATATCATAGTAAATATGTTATTGATCAATGTTGCACTAATAGCCTCTCCTATCCGCCTAAATCGTGTTGGTCGATCGATGCAAGGAAAAAGGTATAGAGTGAGCAACCCAGGGTTATAAACTCGTTGACTTAGAATTAGTTTCATGGGTTATAATCACAGATTAAAGGTGCCCAGTGAAATAAAGTGATTTATGATCATTGAGATGTTTATTTAAGAGTGAACAAAGTTGGGTTAGGAAATCATTGAAAACAACATATTAGGTTGTTTGTAAACAATTCCCTATAACCCAGTTGTAGAGTGTGATGAAATTTTCTAACAAAGAGGGAGTCCACAATCATACAGTTAGTACTAAATCAGGACGTTGGTACTAGTTATATCCGATTGATAAAGGGATACACCACCCCTCAGCGATCTTTCACTGTTACAAATCTCGGATGAGTAGTCACCGAGGTTAACGATGTTAGGCGTCGATGTCAGATGAAAACCAGGTTTCCGAATAACCATAAAAATGTCAAAATGTTATGTAAGGGGAGAGTAGGTAACAAGATTCATCGGCGTATTATTCAGACTTGTGTTGCTTTAAATGAAATAGTGAAAGATCACCGTTATTGATGTTGGTTTATTGTGTATTCATATTTGCGTTGTGTAGATTTACAAGGGCTAAGTTTAAGGCTGGAAAAGTCTGCATCATCCGGGGTATCAGATGGACACACACATCCCACACAACACATCCACACACAAACAACACACATCAGATTGATACGTGGTCCAGCCAGCTATGCTGGTGCCCACAAAACTAAAAGGCCAGACTCAAAACCAGCAAACCCGGCAACACTAAACATGGCACTCTTGCCAACTGAGCTAACAAGCCAGGTTGGTAGAGGAAGCAATATCATCTACAGGTGTTAGATCCGAAAGCGTGTCCATCGTTTCCTAGCGGATGCATCAGAACAGTACATTTACATATATGATTTAAATTTGTTTTGACCCTTTTAACGACTTAGTTTCAGGAGACAAGGATGAATCTTATTACATCGTTCCAGAGATTAAATTTCAAAAAGGTTGGTTGAAAAAGTAGGGGTCTTTTCTGATATTTTGTCCCCACAAATAGTGGGTAGGTAATGCTATCAGTCGGCATCTATCTGCTGTCCGTCATGCTTTTTGTCTAATTTTGCTACTTGTTGGTCTAATTTTTTAACAAAAGAAAGTACCAAGGCGGTTTTCGACCACAATCTCCCTGCTTTTCCGCGGCTTAATTTTAGACAAAAAGTCAGCCCCAGAGTGGCACTTTCGAGTCCCAGGTGTCCCCAAAAACGTTGTGGCAACCAGATAAACTCCAATTTCTTAAGTAGTTTTACTTCCCACTATTTCATTTGACACCCCCCGAGGGGTCCAACATTTTCCTTGGGAGATATTCATCTGCAATTTGAACCCAACGAGCATAAGTCAGAGATGTTTAGGAGTAGCCCCCTGGTTTTGGGCATTTATAGTAGTCTTTACTTCCTGCTCTTTCATTTGACACCAACCCAGGGGTCACAACATTGTCTTGTTGAGATATTAATCATGAGAACTCCTCAACAAGAGCATAGCACTAGAGTTTAGGAGTAGCACCCCCGGTTTGCATTTTGATAGTATTCTATACCTCTCCTCTTTCATTTGACCCCCCTAGGGGTCACACATTTTCAGTTGTGAGATATTAATCTTGAAAAGGTCCCCCACATGGGCACAAGTAAGAGATGTTTAGGAGTGTCACCCCCGGTTTGCATTTATAGATTCTATAGCTTCTCACTCTTTCTTTGATACCACCATAGAGGTCCAACACTTCCCAGTTTGGGAATTTAACTTGAAAGTCCCCAACATAATCATAATCCAAGAGATGGTTATGAGTAGCACCCCCGGGTCAGGGTAGAATTTCGTAAAGGTCCGCGCGAGTCTAAGTGTACTCACGCAACATAATTTTGCGCGAGTCCATGGACTCGCGAATTTGGATTCTGTAGTACAATTTTTGCAGGAGTCCAAAATTGTCTGATTTTTCTCCACATGCTATGGCTATCCTAGCATGATTTTTACTAATTTAATAGACACTAGGCGGTCCCCGGTTCGCGATCACCTGGGTTTTCGCGATCACCTGCTGAATGACCCAAGTTGCAGTGCCTTTGACCGTGTATGACCCCTAATGACGCTGTCGTGAATTGAAAATTTTTGGCATCACTCGACCCCACCCTAAACCACAAGTTTCATTTCCCATACACCATCGTTTACCCCACTTGACCTTGAATACCCCTGATGACCTTGTCTTGACCTTCAATTTTCGGCATCACCATCGACCCCTCCACCAAGTTTCGTCTGGATACACAAAGCTTACCCCTTTTGACCTTCCTTTGGACCTTGATGACCCCCCTAATGACCTTGTCATGACCTTCAAAATTTTTGGCGTCAAAATCGACCCCACCCTCCAAGTTCCATGTCCATACACCAACGTTTAACCAATTTGACCTCATTTGACCTGGAATGACCCGTATGACCTTTGATCCACTAACCACTATAACCTCAGTCTTCGTCGGTCAAGGGGCACCCACCCACCAAGTTTCAGGAACGTGTCACCCTCGGTCTCCGAGAAACCAACGTTAACCCATTTGACCTTGAATGACCCCTTACTGACCTTGTCATGACCTTCAAAATTTTCGCATCAAACTCAAAACCCCACCCTCCAAGTATCACGTCCATACACCAACGTTTAACCCCATTTTGGACTCAAGTGACCTTGACTGACCCCCGGTGACCTTTGATCAACTAACCACTCACAAACTCACGTCTTCGGAAGGTCAAGGGGCACCCACCCACCATTTCAGGAACGTGTCCGACCCCGGTCCTCTGAGAAATAGACATCGCCATTTGACCATTTGACCTCTTTTGACCTTGAATGTACCCCCGAATGACCTTTGATCCACTACTCAATACAAACTCGGTCCCCCCTTCGGAAGGTCAAGGGGCACCCGTCCACCAAGTTTCAGAGCGTGCGACCCCTGGTCTCCGAGAAAATAGACACGGTCAGACAGACGACACCGCAACACCGGTATTAATTATAGATGGGGTACATTCAGTGAATTGGAACAATCAAATTAAATTATAATAGGCAATAAATTGTGTCAACAACTTTTAAGTTTTAGCATATTTGAGAATCCCCTCACCCCATATTTTATCGCGTCATCTGCTACCTTACCTCGGTAATTTTGATGAAATCTTATCACAATTTTCCCTACACACTAAACAATACCCTTTATGGCCCTTTCTCCAGACTCATCGTAAACAAACTCAACGTCTTTCTGAGATTCTGCCTCCCACTGTAAAAGGGCCTTTCTGCACTGTTTTTGCTTGTTTTTCTCCGCCATCGTTCACGTTGGATGAGATCGAGAAAATTATACGAAAATCCCGAAATAATGCAAAATTTCAGTATTTACGAAGCCGTAACATGCAACACGTAGCACTTACACTGGGCAGTGTTCCAGCAGTGCGTGTTTGACAGCAGTAAACAGTACTTGTGATCCGATTCTACACATTTTTGGGGCATGAATATATTTTATCTCCTCAGTATCCACTCCAGGCATTTCGAACCAAAATTTTTTTAATAATAACCCCCCAAAATATTGAAAATACTTTCAAGGCAGGTATTATTCACCATTTACGCATAAATGTACATTTTTAACAAGAGTATAATATAAAATATTACGTGAATGGCCTGGTAAATTTGGTCACCACGTACGGCGGTAACCGACAAAAAGCTTCATCTTGCACTGATTCTGGAAAATACGCACGCTGTGGCGGTAGTAACCGATCAAGATTCAACGTCATGCATACAAAATGGAATATTTGGCTTAAAATCGTACTAGTTAATGTCATTACCAATCATGCTCGTTTACAAACTTAGGATTGATTGATTTATTGAATAATCGGAAGTTTTCTTCTTCTGAAATCGGGGTTCGTGTTATCAAAGGTGTATTATTTTTACTGAGTTATCATCTGATACGATGGTTCACAGCATAGACTGCCAAATCAACACATGCTGACCTAATTTATTGTACATTTGTAAGGTAACAACTCCTGAATCAATTCTTTTTGAGGTGTAGTATAGTATTCACACTGACCATTGACAACCTGAGAAAATTTGGTTTGAATGGCCAAGCATTTAGCATAGTTGCAATTTTAAAATAATCAAAGAATGCCCCTTTAAGTGGCCCCATGCTTTTGACCACACACTATTATTCACCAAAAGATGTACCTAATTATAGTAATTCTCAGTAGCGAAGGAATTTTGCATATCCAATGTCGCATTTATGCGATACAGGCAATGACTCATATTTAATTAGATCAAATTCATCAAAATGGCCCCTTTATTTGATCCACTTGCACTTTGACCGCAATTGTGTTCATACAAAAGATGTACGGCATAGAAAGTCTCATGTAGCTACGGAATTTTGCATATCAATGGTACCTTCATGATACTGCAATTATGCATATTTATTAAGAATCAATTGTATCAAAACATGCCCTTTTTAATCGGCCCACATGCACTCTGACCCAAGTTATGAGTCACCCAAAAGATGCATGGCATAGCATTTTCCTTTCAGGCAGCGAAGGAATTTTTTTGCCTATCCGTTGTACGTTTTTAGAGATACAGTAATTACTCATATTTAATTACTCATTGTTGTCATGACTCTAATCCGCTTGTATCACACACGCTCAAATTGGAAAAAAGATGCGCACCATAATGGCTTTCATGGCAGTGAAGGAATTTTTCCGTATCCAATGTACCTTTCAAAATTATAGCAACTGACGCTGTTTTTTGCATATTAATTAGCTCATTTGCTACTTAATTTGCCCGAAATACGACCGAAATCTAAGCAGTTCGAGAACTCTCCAGCCGCTCCCTTCCACAAGTTACATCATCAGACTCCTTACGGAAACTCCAGAAAAACTTTGTTACCAAGCTTGCGGAAATTTTCGTTTTATGGCAAATTATATACTTATTAGCATAGTTTACGCCCAAAATCTAATCAGGTTTGAAACTCGTGTACCCGCTTCTTTCCACCAAGTTTTACCATCAAGCCCTTACGAACTCCAGATAAATCGTACACAAGCCCGTGAACACGGAAGTCAGGCACACAGACAGCATGAAACAGACGCAGACAGACATACAGACAACAGACAGAAAAGTGATTACTAACTCTCTGCCGAACAAAGTGCAGACGAGACAAACAGTATACCTACTTAAAGACACTATCAGTGATCCACCCAAACAGGAGAAAAGAGTGAAATTTGCAGGAATAGCTTGAAGTGAATGATATAATTGTATGTAGCACTCTCATAAGGTACATTTTCTCACTGAAAATTTACAAAAAAGGAAAGCACAGCATTTGCAAACCATTATCTCCATTCAATTATGTGGCTTTTTATGGTCCTGTAATTGCGTTGACGGCGTATGCACACCTTGTACTTGACATAGTAACAAGGCATCCTAGTAACCTAATCGTTTGCCGCCATTGGCCAATACAGCAGAGTTCAATTGTACTTTTGGGTGCTCCGCTCGGCGCAAATACTCCTGCGATCGGCGCCATGGCGGGATTCATCTCAGATTGATTCCGACATAATAGTAAGTGGTCCGTACGGACGTAATGACTAAAATCAGTGATTTTGTCCTTATTAGTTCTGAATTTGTCCTATCACTTGTAGGGTATGTTGGTACCTATACTTGTTTACAAAAAGGCAAAAATCTGATTTTTGATGTCATTTTTTTTTTCGATTTTCCGACTTAACAAATCACTGATAGTGCCTTTAACCTGTCCGTCTGTCTATTTGAGGTATACTGTGTGACTCTTTCTTAGGTTTTTGCTTTATTCCGTCATGGCTTGCATGTCTTTGCTACTTGTCTATAATTTTAACAGATGAAAAGTCACACAAGTATACCCTTGTTAACTTGTTTGTCTATCAAGCTTCTCTGTGGCATCTGTCGGTGTGCTATCTGAGGTACACTTGTGTGACTCCATTTCTATGTTTTGCTTTATTCTGTCAGGCTTGTGTGGTCTAATTTTGCTACTTGTTGGTCCCCCCCCCCCCCCCCCCTTATTTTAACAAAAGAAAAGCACATGAGTATACCTTCATTACCTTATGTCTTTCTGTCTGCTTGTCTGTGACTATTCACTAATCTTATGGTATTCCACCGTGGATAACAAGGGTATTGACACCTAACAGGTCCTTTATATAATGTAAACACATGCTTAAAGTCTGACTCAGAGATTCGAAATATTATTTTTGTTGTAATATGTCAACAGAACTAAAGATAGTAACCTAAAATGCACATCCGAAATTTTAGATCGATTTTTTCCGTTTTGATGCAGTAAACATTTATGATGTCTTATTACGTCCCATAGGATACTGTGTATAACAAACTTTCCGGATCCGATTTATAACAAAGTTGTGATTTTCTATATGAGTAATTCGGTTGTAAGCTTAGCAATTTCACACACTGATGATATATTGACATCATTATGTACATGGAACAACACGATTTTTTTGGAATTGAGCCGACACCTCCTCAGGAAATCTCTGAGTCGCCCCGCTCTGTTAACTCTTGCATGCCGGAGGCAGGTATACTCGCTCAAAGATGAATTTGTCAAAGTTTTGTCTCTTTTTTGTATAAAAACATTTTGAAATTATTTATTTTCATGAGCAAATGCAGAATCCGTGTTTACAAATGCATTTAAATAAGTCCAAAGAAGACATAGCCTTCGTTGTTGTTCACTTTTAGATGACATCCCAACTGACCTCCAATTTTTGGAAACCTCTCAAATGCCACTACGACATTTGCTTATAACTTATACAGAATTGCCCAGCGTGCAACAGAGTTAAAAATATCTCACTTTCCGACACTTAGCATAGCGTAGCGCAGATTACTTCTTGCTCACATCTCACCATTGTCTAGCTGCCCCTATTGTGCTAGCAACTGTTTAAACACTGCCAAATGGTGCTTTTGATCATGATATATTACCTAAAGTGAAATTTACAATTTATTATTTATTGAAGTTTAAATCAAACTCGTCATTAACTTTTGTTGGACACCTGATACCACAGTTGCACTAAGAGACCGATTTTGGGACTTGAACTGTGGAATCACTGCATTGTTCAGTGGTCAGGCCAACAGAAATTGGCCGACTGACCAGCTTGTATCTTTAGTGGATGTGCCTCACAACAGGGTCACTCAATCACTACAGTTGAGTGACCCCGAAAGACAATTTACTTGCATATCAGATGCCATTATTACCTCAATTCCATTACGAAGAGGTTCTAATATATTGAACAGGCCAAAAATGAAAATTTAAAATTGACAAGTTAGATTCCAATTCCAATTTAATTTTGTATTTTTGTTATTCTTTTTAAAGGAAAATCTATCAAAAATATCCCCAATTCCACTGTCACCATCATAACAAGCATATTTTTTTTAATTCTTTGTTTTTTTTTTTTAATTTTGTTGAGTGACCCCGAAAGACAATTTACATTGCAATATCGATGCCCTTATACCTCAATTCCATTACGAAGAGGTTCTAATATATTTGAACAGGCAAAAGAAAATTTAAAATTTACAAGTTTAGATTCCAATTCCAATTAATTAGATCTTCCCAAATACCAATGAAAAAAAAAAATCTATCAAAAATAAGCCACATATCAGCATGTTAAATTATAATTGTTTTCTTTGTTTTTTTTTTTTTTTTAATTTTTCCACTACCGTACAGGAATTAATTGAACCTGATCTAATATGGCATGCCATATGTGCGATACTGGCAGCTGCACTCACATGCACATTATGGCACATACATACCCTCACACCATACCCACACATGTGTTTTTTTGCCCACATACTATGTTACCATGGACACCCACAACTCAAACACCCACACATACAAACTTTCGATCCAACTACTCCCCAAATGCAGATCCTGTTTTATGTGTTTTTTATGTTATTTGCAATCTCCTAATATAGCTAGAAAGTGAGGACTATCCATGGTTTCAAGAGTGTCCCCTGATTGTGGTGTTGGTGCGAGTATCCACAAATGCAAGTGAACACCATTGCATCAAAGAAACCACATACAAACACTAAGCACTTTTATTGTGCTAATGCTTTAAAAAAGGAACATGGGAAACTATTAAAGAAAATCTAATCAAGAAAGTCTTCAAAACTTTCTTGAAGATTTAAACTGCTGTGTCTATATTCATGATAACATCAGGCATTTCAGGCCCATTCAGTAGATTGAAGCATTTATGAGGCTGATGGCAGACTAGCTTTAGCTAAGTGGTTACTAATGCTACACATAGGTACCTTTTTTGATGATTGCACAGCCCATAATACCTGAAATATTCTTTTCTCAGCAGGTATAGCCGAATCATGAATCTAGTTAAAAGCACTCCAATAGATCATTTTGCAGCCAATCTGGATTGTCTAGTCTAGATTTCACACCTCTAATTACCCCCCAACCCCTACGCCAACAGCAGCTAGGAGGCCAGCCCCCATAATCCTTTGCCGCGCGAACCATCTTATCGACGGGTAAGTGCGCCAACACTAACTCACCACTCATTTTCATGTAAATGGTTTACTTCCGTTAAAAAACAAGCGAATTTTTACGGTCCTGTGCGAGTTTGGGAAGATCTGTAGTGCCATATTATGTTTCAATAAAAGGTACATGTGTCTTTAACACATGGATACATTAATTTAAAATTTTGATTTTCACGGAGAGTAGCCCTCGGTGTATGAAGATGGCGTAAGTGAGTTTGCAGGCTCGAAACGGGTGAAATGGCACGGTTTGCTATTTAGGGTCTCGTACCGGAAAAACGAATCGGAAGAACCCCCCTTTTTATTTGAGTCACATACATTGCAACATCTGTTAAAGTTTCATCGCTTGCAATTCATTGATATATAACTTGTATGCCAATGTTGCCGTTGAGTCAAAATCGCGCTTCAAAACTGGTATATTTGCGTGTATTTCAATGGGGGCAGTTATTTACTGGTGTGGCGCCCGTTGAACACATAATTCTTGTACGCACGGAAGTTAGAGAAATCATTGCTTTCGCCCATAAAATATCATTTATTTTGCTGAAATATGAACCCAACACATTAAAAACATACCCAGGATAATAAATAAAGATACAAATCTCCGATGGCCAGCCTTGTGGTGCGTACAATGTGAAACTTAAGGCTTGGCGGCCGGGCTAGGGCTAGGCCCCGGGTTGTAGGCTAGGCTATACTAAGGGGATTTTTGAAATGGGGTCACATTGGTTTGATCGTATTGAGCTATTCGAATTCTAGATGCTCCACACCTGTACACTTGTAATATTCGCCCTATCGTCCAGCTCTCATCCACACGTCGTAGGGGGGGGGGGGGGGTGGGGACAGAAAACGGGTATCCTTCGGGGTATCATTACTGTTTACCCCCCCCCCCCCCGCCCTTTCCATCATCGCTATCACCCAAAGTCCCGTCATTTTTCAAACACATTCTTTGAATAACCACCAAGGACACTCTTATTTTCCCTTTTATCTGTTCACCCAAAGACCCCTTTTCCTTTCTCATTTAGCCTATTTATCATTGGATTGCTTACTTTATAGTTGAAGAAAATATAGTCATTTGAGTCTTTGAGAAGAATTCATGTTTATAGCTATTGTTTTAGCACATAGCCTACCCTAACCCCATATGTGCACCAAGGCGTTATGGCTATATCCTACCCAAAATGGCCCCCCCTTTACAACTTTTCTTCTGTGCATGCGTTATCTTAAAGTTGAATTAATGTCATCAGACTAACACGCATTTCGATATAGGAGTCCTCCCTTGCATCGCCCCCCCCCCCCCCCCGCCTCTAATCGCAAATTAAGTTTTGCGATAGAGGATGGGTGTCTTCATCATTTGCTTTGACCCACTCTAAATTGAAAAGTTCGTCTTCGATCTTTTTATTCTTATAAACCCTCACCAAAATGGTTCCAAAGGTGTTCTTTCAGAGCTTGCAGAACTTTTATTCGCTTCTTTTAGAATCTATTTGAAAGAAGGTTCTATTATGAGAACCAAATAAGGTGTCCTCGTTCAACTTTTTTCTCATAGAGTGTACATTTCTCTGGTTTTATGTTCAATATCGTGCGAGCGTAGCAAAAAGATTAAGCTGGAAAATAAGTGCTAAATGTATATTTCTAACTGTGGAAATTTATTTTTATATTTAATTTACGAAAAATAACTTATACTTTTTAGGATTGAGGTTTATTTAATTTTTATTTATATTTACGATATAGGTTATAAATTGCACAATTCCACTTACGTTTTAATGTGGTATTGTTTAATTTTCACTCGGCGAAAAATAACACTTTGGCTTTTATTCGGCTCCCTGCGCGTGCATATGCCGCCACGGATCGCTAGCGCTTTTTTTGAAAAATGCGGTATCAGTAGCCGGCTTTAAAACATCATATGTGCCGTAACGGACATTAGTAACACGCTGAAATTTTCACACAATGTGCAAAATAAATCATTTAATATAGGCTATATGTGTTTTTGTAGAAATCGTGTAAAATTTTTGTTGTGTTCGAAGGGCGCACAACACTAAATCACCACGCAATTTCATGTAATGGTTTTACTTCCGTAAAAAACAAAGCTAATTTTGAGATGTTTTTACGGTCCTGGTCGAGTTTGTGAAGATCTGTAGTTGCCATATTATGTTTCCAATAAAAGGTACATGTGTCTTTAACACATTGGAACATTAAAATTTAAAATTTTGATTTTCACGGGGAAGTAGGCCCTCGGTGTATGAATATGGCGTAAATGTTTTTGCAGGCTCGAAACTGGGTGGAAAATGGCACTGTCGCTATTTAGGGTCTCGTAACGGAAAAACGAATCGGAATACCCCCCATACATTGAAACATTGTAAATTTTCATCGATTTGCCATTCATTGTAATACTGGTATGCCAAATGTTGCCGCCTGAGTTCAAAATCGCGCTTTCAAAACAGTTATTGCGTGTAGTTCAAGGGGAAGTTATTTACTGGTGTGCGCCCGTAAGGCGTGTGACTCCATTTCTTTCTTTGTCGCCGGGAAGGGACCATCGTCAGTTGTTTCAACACAGAATGCAGCCTATACGCAAGAGTACACGGTCACGAACGGTACACAAACTCAATGTTAAGCACTGCATGAATTTGAAATTGTCAAGTCAAAAAGAAAATAAACATTCAATGATGCAAGTCCGATATTCCTAGCCCCGTTCGCGTTCTACCCCGACAAATCATAAATCCTTGCCTAGACTCACTCCTCAGTCTCCCAACAAAAAAAAAAAAAAAAAAACTCAAGCATAGACTCAAGTTACGTCCCCGGTTATCTGCCCAAGTTGCCGCCTATTCTTGGTAAATCTACCAAATGACCCACCAAAACAAGTTATACAATAAGGTAAAAATGCTGGATCATCCACTAACGTGTAATTCTTCGAAATTATCTTTAGAGTAGGGAATCATGTGGTGAAAGCATTACGAAAGTACGAGTGGAATATGGTAAACCACAGAGCAGATACCTGTTGTGACGTAGTCATGTAAATAGTCTCATAGTAAGCGTCGTTGTTTTAATCATGCCGCTGGAGGAGTTAGGGAGCCTCCACCAATTTCCTGTGCGCTCAATCGTACGCTTCTAAATGCCCTACCGTTGATACCCGCTTCTGCTGGTTTCAAGAAAGATGATGAAGAAATATTAAAAAATACGGTTTACAAAAAGAAGCGCATAGCTGAGACTCATTCTTGATCGTCAAAAACTATACATTAGAAATTCAAGCCACTAGACTGAAGCGCAGCTCTCGATAGGTACAAGGGCGTTTGTTGTGCGGAATTATGATTACGTGTTATTGCTATGAGAGGTTCCAGGCGGCACGGAAAAACGAAATTTGTAGGAGAAAAAGGTAATTGAGGAAGGTCTTTGCAGTCGTGTGCCTACTGCCGACATTGTTAAAATTAGTGAAAGTGGACCACATCTTAGTTGGACTCCAAAAAAAAGGCTCGGTTTGTGCCAAAATGACTGTAATTTTGATCTAGATGTACTTTCTAGGGTTTTACTTAAAGGTGCATGTGTAATTCCGAAGTGTTGATTACTGTTATTTAAATTTTTTTAGGCTGATTACTTTATCTCTCTTCTACAGGGAAATGGCCTGTGATTCTATCAATTTATGGCATTTTTCCGGGGTGCTGTCATCGGGTGCGATATCCTCACAGTGGCTGGTCAACCTTGCAATTTCCAAGCTTGGCAGACTGTCAATATCTAGATCTCCTGAGAACAACTGACATTTAATGTACCATCGGCACGATAGTGAATAAATGGAGAGTTTCCTGACGGTGCGTTTGCACATGGTTATTGGCAGTTTAATTAGAGGTTTGCAACCCTGTACATATTTGGTGGGGCGTCTAACCCCTCCCTCGGTTCTATAACTTGGCCTCTGAACCCTAGGAAACTGTCAGAAGATGTCGTCTGAATTCAAATTGATCGGGGCAAACAATCTCATAAATCAACCAGATTAAGTAGATTTTTAGGCTGAAATTGTATAGATTTCCGGTACTTACTGTTTAACAGGAGCATTTAATCACATTAATATGCTGTGTAGGCCTTGCAATCTCTTCAGAAATGCGTAAAAATTTGTGAGTGCGGGGGAAACGATCAAAATATCATCACCTTTGGTGATTTATATACATTGGAGATGCCACCTGCTAGATTCTTTGTATGTTAAATCGTAAATTTTTAAGAAAGGTTTGGCACTACTGAATTGATTTTTACATTACTTTTTTTTCCTGGATGTTCTGAACTTTGAAAATGACAACATCAAATGGGTATTCCTTATTTGTTCCCGAGCAAAAGTATGATGATGAGGGCTGATCACTTTCTAGTTAAGAAATAGATTGATGTTGATTTCCAATTTTTTTCATCAAAGTGCATATAAACCTATGTAAATCCTGATGAAGGGAGCCCTCTTTGACGGAAATCTGGCACTGCCTACCCCTAGGCTATACATAACCGACATGTAACAATATTTAAGGACAATTTAAGACAACCGTGAGCATTTTGTTATTAATCATCAATTCATATTTTTCTTCCATTTTTTCTCAGAAAGGAAGATGAATAGAGGCGAACCGGTGTCCGCCAGACGTCTACGAAGGTCTCCGTACAAGAATTTTTGCCAAGGTGGAGAAGGGAGCCTTACAAATATTGCTGGAAGTGGTGTGGGGTGATATCCCATTGTTGTGCTACTTGGTTAGTATATTTTAAACAAAGTAAACATTGAAGCAATATGAGAAAAGAATGTCCTCTATTACTAGAGAGAATTGTGAGCTATAAGGGACCCTGAAATAACTATTCACCCCTGATGAATTCGCAGTCTTTATGGAATTACGTAACATGGGCGGTCAATTTATCCCATAAGAGACCTGCCTGAATTCAACAGTACCAGGTGACCATTAATGCAGAAAGAAAGGTCGTATACCAAAACAATCATAGCTGTCACATTTTTACTGTAGCAATATTGTGAAGACATGCCATTGGTCATTTTTCTCTCCATTCTTTCTTTCTGTGTGTGAGTGGATGGGTCAGTAAGGGAAATTGGCCATTGTGATTGGCTCATGTTGGTGATGGCCTTGGTTTTGGTTGCCTTCTCCCATTGGTGGCCATGTCGTGCTCTGGACAATGGGCCGTTTCCTGTTCATTGTGCAAGTTTTATTAAAGTCACACTGATTATAATCATACTTGATATATATTGAATGTTTACCTTTTGCAATCCTCAGAGACAAAATTTCTTTTGATTTAAAAGTGCATGATTATTGGCTTAACCCCCCCCCCCCCCCCCCCCAACAAGAAAGTAGAGAACTCAAAGACAATGATTCAATATTGTGATGTTTTTTTTAAAAAAAAAAAAAAAAAAAAAAAAAAAAAAAAAAAAACTTTTGAACAATTTTATAAGGCAAGAAATCACTCCTTGGTTTACACACTCGACAAATGCATTGATTATATGCAATGCTGTCAGCAGTGGCTATCTTAGTTAGATAGCATTACACTATCATGATAACATCCATTTATTTTCTGTAAATACCTCAAAACAGTTTCGAATCTCTTTAAAATTGCTTGTTAATGTTCAGCAAATTACAGTTAACAAAACATGTTTTTTCAAATTTGAGGGGGTGAAGATTTCACACAATCCCCTCTAATTACCCCCCAACCACTGCCCCGACAGTGTTAAAAATTAGTGACATTGGGGCACATCCAATTGACTCCAAAAATAGGCTCGGATTTGGCCAAATGACTGTAATTTTGATTTAGATGTACTTTCTAGGGTGTTTACTTTAAAGGTGCATGGGTAAATCCGAGTGTGATTACGTTATTAAATTTTTTAGCTGAGTACTTATCTCTCTTCTACAGGGAAAATGGCTGTGATTTCTATGCAATTTTATGCATTTTCCGGGGTGCTGTCATCGTGTGCCGATAGCTCACCAGGGAGCTGGTCAACCCTTGCATTTTCCATGCTTGGCAGACTGTCAATACCTTGATTTCTGGAACAACTGACTTTAAAAGGATACCAAGTCGCACTGAGTGACGAAAATGAGAGTTTCCTGAAGGTGCGTTTGTACATGGTATATAGGCAGTTTAATTAAGGTGTGCAACCTGTATGGTATATTGCATTTTTTAACACAAGGAGAGGTGCACTGCAAGAGTAAATTTTGGAGGGCCAAAGGGGCCCAAAATTAAGCAAAATTACAAGACAAAAGTGTCATATAATTAAGAAATCTCTGAATCCAGAAATGTTGCCAGAGATGAGATTACCATTCTAGAAAGCGGTATTTAACATGACCCAGAATGAATGGTAAAAATACATTGTGGTCCTCCGATGCTAATCTCGCCTCCCGTTACAGTTTGTGGAATGATAGGCAATCTTTTTAATCTTTAACGTGATAAGTGACCTTTTGAACTGATAAGCAAATGAGGGTTTCCAGTAATTATCCCTAAATGAAGTTTGGTCCCAATTGAACTCAACCTTTCAACTGAGGTCAAAATTACATTTCAGCCCATTGTACAAGACTTGACCTCACAGGACTTTGGACATTGGATGTAATCTTTGCCTTGGTATTTGACCTTTGACCTCATCAATAAAGAAGGATCCCATGTTGCAACTAAGATTAGGACAAGAAAAAAACATCAAGTTTGTCTCAGAGGGACCGCGCGACATTATGTTTAATATTGGATTTGCCGCATTAAATTTGTTTTTTTAGGTTTACTCACTTGAATTTTTTGTAAAAACCGAAAAAAGTGGGCAACACTGCATTAAAAAAAAAAAACCACATTTCGCATTGCCTTTCTAAAAAAAAAAAAAAAAAACTCGCATTCGCATTTTCACATTCTTTGCGGACAAAATTGTTTTTTTTTTGTGGCCAGCAGCCGGGGAATTTATCGGATCCCACGATAATAAGTATTCTAATTACATTCGTGTGAAACAAGATATTTTAGACTTAAACCATTCAAGGTATATTTTACTAGCCCGTTACCAATGCAACTGTGTAAATATCTCAACTTGACCCTTTAATAAAAAAAGTCACGCAAATGTGGAGCTTTTGCCCCTTCTGTGAATTGGGCTCCCCCCGGACCATCCTGCGTCAGGGTCTGAAGACAGGTGATTTAAAGCCGATGTGATTGAGGTAGGTTCCTTGGATCAAAGCATGTATACAGACGTACATCCTCAGCAATGTTACCAACAGATTTTTTTTTAACCATGATTGAGAAAAGTAATGATCATCTTTAGGAGTCTCAAATTCCTTCCAAAATCAGAAGTAGTTACTTATCTAGACCAGTTAGAGTGACACTCGCTTTGAGGTCTTGATCGGGGAAAGCCAAATCGAACATAGCAAGACTAGAAAAAGAAATGCTAAAGTGTATACACAAGTACTTTTAACCCCTTTAGCACTTATCTATTGGCATCTAAGCACTATTTTGATTGGTCACTGGAAGCGTATATTATGTAATGAGCAAATAAGAGTACTGTAAGAAATGGTGGTATTGTTTATATAGTGCTTTCATCTTCCTTGAGTCAGTGACATCAGTATTAAGCATAGTCGAGGCATTAAATCGCGATACGTGATTTAAAGCGCCTCACATGGCATAGGACATCAGGAATAATTTTTGCTGTATGGGAGCATGAAGTTATTCAAGAATATTTTTGTTATTTGGCAAGAAATTAACTGTTTGAGCGGCTTGCCGTGATTGCGAGCGGCTTGCCGGGAAGCCCTAGCGGGTGGGATCCAGGGGCCAGGATTAGGGCCCCTGGTGGGGTACAGGGGCGAAGCCCCCGGGGGGTCCAGGGGGCGGGATAAGCCCCCGTAAGCTCTTGGGTTTTAGCTTATGAGGCAAAAATCAGCATCCCACACCCATTTTTCAATTTTGTAGCATGTTGAAAGGTTTACAAAAACATTTAGCAATGTTATTAGTTAAGCTATGAGGTACAAAATTCATTAAACACGAAGAAGAAACAACAAAATGATAGCTTTTTGGGTCCAAAATTTGTCAGAAATTCACATGATTTCATTTTTTAATTGGTGTCAAAAAGTTACCTGTGTGAAATATTTTTTGAGAGAAAATGTAGAAATAATCACTAATTTATTCAGAGTAGAGTACCCCACCCCCTTCCACAAAAGGTATTTAACAGAATGGATGGCTGGTGTCACACACAGAGAATACACAGTCAACTGCATTGTACTGTTTGCAAGATCGGCATTTACTTAGATCGCTCATAAAATCGGGGGGGTCCTGTAGGATGCTGATCGAAATCGACATTTTTGTGTACACAAATATAAAACATGGAAGCATAATTATATCTTATTTTTGGCAAAATATTAGTAAGAAAACACGTTACCTTAGCTGCTCATTTTTCTGGCACGATGCTGGGAATCAGCGTTATGTGTTGCTGTGGGTGTAGACTTTATCGGATGTCTGTCTATGAAAGCTTTAAGATAGGGTCTAAATGTAGTGCGGGACAGAGACTAGGTTTGATCAGTGAGTAAACACAATCAGCACGTTGGTTTTGAAAGTCTAGGAATAGCTTCGACCAAACATGCACAATTTTTGTGGGCGCCAGCTATAGCTGCAGGACCACTTAGCCATCGGTGTGCGTTAGTGGATGTATGTGTGTATGTTGGATGTGTGGTGCGTTTGTGTGGAGGGTGTGTGTCAAAAATTGTTTAAGTTTTTTTTTTAAAAAAATTGACTTCAATTGAAAAGTGTAACGCCAATTGGAACCAAACTTCTGTCCATGAGGTGCACAATGGGATCCCTCATAGTTGATTGAGGTCCAAAGGGTCATGTTGAACAAGGTCAAGGTCAGTGCGGTCAAGTTGAACAATGGGCTAAAAAATGTAAAATTGAATCTCAATTGAAAACTTGAAAGTTCAATTGGAACCAACCTGTTGTCATAGGTGCACCATCATCCCTCTATGTTGATGAGATCAAGGTCACGTCAGGGTCAAAGGGTATGGGGCGGCCCACGCTTATATTCTTGAAATAGAGATGCGCGAAAGCCGAGAAACCGCGAAATCGTGTTTTGTTTAATACCATTGGCAAAATAAAATACAAATTGTAATGCATAAATTAAATGTATTACGGGTTATATGGAAAAATATTAACTGGACTTTACCATTTTTACGCTAAAATTGATAATATCCACCCGTGTTATTATTATGACATGAACAGTCAACTGTTCCGCTATAAATTGCTCCAAACGGGAGCAGAGGAGGGGGCCAGACTCAACAATATAAACTAACTGGTTTTTGATATTGTTACACTAAGACCATCGGTAACATTTAAAACACGTATTATTTTGATGTGATTTTGTTAGAAATCAAAAAAAGTATTTTAATTTTTTCCTCAAAATCTTCAAATTTTTTTTTTTGATTTTTTTGTACTGCGTCATTTTTTTCTGCCGGCCGTGATTTTTTTCTGGGAGCAGCGCTCCCGTGCTCCTGTGGATTTCGAAGCCCTGTAAAGCGCTGACGTACGCACATGCGTGTATAAAGGCGGTGCGAAAATAAACATGCAAAACAATTGTCTGAACGTGTTGACGTCACTGACTCGAGGAAGATAAATGGAGTATAAAGGCACTATTTTGATTGGTTACTCAGAGGGCTATCTTATGTTGTGTCCTATAATGAGCCAATCACACAGTATCATAGATGGTAGTGCCCAGAGGGGTAAATTTACTTTCACTGTGGTGGTTTGGTATGAAAGAATGGAAGTTGCAAAATTGCATTTATATCTTGCAAATACATATGCTGAGATAGAAATGGGCTAACACTTGCATGATAACCTCATCTATCTTCATTACCTGTTTGCATTAGAAAACTTTAAGAAGGTCTGATTGCTGCATTGGGGCCAAGCATATTCCTACGCAAAAATGTTGACCAACTTTTCATGTGCACAAATTGTGGGATTTGGAAAATTGATCCAAATTTTGACTTTCTTGAGCACCACAGGCAAGTGAAATCCTTTAAATGTCCATTTCAGATTATGAGACCACACTCGCAATCAAAAGGTTTGGGTTTGAGTTCCACTGCAACAAAGATGACAATACAATTTATACTTTGTTTACTACCAAATAGGCAAGGGCATTAACACCGCTAATTGACATATAGAATAGAGCAGACACCACTGCAAGCAACACTACCGTAGCAGATGTGGTGTGTGGTGTAAGCATGGTCCATGACTGGCGTCCACACTTGTTGTAAGAGGCGCTCATGTAAAACAGAATTACTTTCACACACGGACAAACAAAATCCAAATATGTTTGGCCTATTAGGTGATGAACAAAGTGCATGTGCTGCTAGCTTATTTTCAAGTGTGCAACTGGCAGTTGCTGTGAGTGTGATGAACTTAATGAAGCAAAATCATTCTGATAGATTTTCCCAGTGGCAGCAAAATAATCTGTTCAGTGCTTTGATAATTAGTGAAAGGTACTATAAAATAAAAATACATCGCGGTCCCCGGACCGCGAGTGTCGTCTGCCGTCGCGGTTTGTGAATGGGGCCAAAGGTCACATGAGGTCACCAAGGTCACATGAGGTCACCAACATGCCACCCCACCCCTCCCACTCCTTTCCACCAAGTTACATCACCGTAGCCCTTATGGAACTCATACAGCATGCAATATATTAAGGGTTTACATTTTGACCGGCCAAAGGTCACATGAGGTCAACAAGGTCACATGAGGTCAACAAGGTCACATGAGGTCACCAACAAGTCACCCCACACCGCCCCCTCCTTTCCACCAAGTTACATCACCGTAGCCCTTACAGAACTCATACGGCATGCAATAGGGTTAACATTTTGACCACAGACACACACACACAGATACACAGACACACAGACATACGACCAGAGTAATCCCTATGTGCCTTCTGCAATTCTTGCAGACGACACAAAAATGGTTGCAATGAGTGCACCCTTTCTGCACAGTGCATACAGAGATTCTGATTTTAATACATGCATTTTACATTAGCTCTAACATACTTCCAAGGTTTAGAAAACCGCGGAAAAGCACATGCAGATGTGGTAATGCAGTGAGAGCACCCATGCCCAGCTTTGTTCAGGAATGTGACCGGATATGTTCAAAGTCACTCCATCCACTTGAAAACAGCTGGGCATGGGCACTCTCACTGCATTACCGCATCTGCATGCGCATGCACCCGGTTGTCCAAACCTCGTAATTGTGTAGACTTGAAAAACAAATCATAATACACAAATAACAATGCATCATCATAATACACAAATAATAACGCATCACAAAAGAATGACTTTTTGTTACAATATAACTTACTTGAAAAATGCCTACAAGAAGACAAAGAGAAGTATGTATCTTGACTTTCTCTGCCATATACAGGCTAGTGGGCACCACAGAACTTGAGGAAATGTCAACTGGATCCGTAGTTGGTATCCTTGTTGGTAAATCCTTCTTCGATATGATCTCCTCTACTGCATTGGCACACATAATGCTCACAACAGCAAATGTACCTATATAAATAACAATTTTAACAATTGAGAAAAAATTACATAATTCTCTGGGTAAACAAGGACAAAATAGTTTTTATCTCCTTAGATACACCGGCCTGGAAAAAACTTGCTCCCAGTTCAAGACTCATTTATTTCCTTATTTGCATCTATTGTAAGGTAAGGTAAGAAATCTATTGAGTGTCTAGTCTATATGAAATTACTATTATGACACAATATTTGGGTGCCTCAAAAATCTCTCGTTGCACCTTTAATTTTGTCATTTGTTCATTTATTGTAAGGCACTGTGTTCTTCTGTAGAGCGCCATATCAAATGCTTTGTAGTAGTAGTAGTAGTAGCTAGATATTGTTATATGGCCTCCATTTTTCTGATTAAACTTTTAAAAATATTATTTCCTAAATTTTATTTGAGAAAAGATTTCTCACAGGAAAAGTACTTTGTTTACTATAAAAGAGAGAAAGGGGAATGTCCCTAGAGTTGTTTTGCAAAATGCACCTGTTAAGATTGCACAAGGGGAGAAAGGGGAATTCCCCAAGAATGCTAAACTTAGTAACTGAGTCAAATTATTTATGCTTTGAGATAAAAACATTTAAGATCAGGGAATTTCCCCATAGAGTTATTTATGTCAAGTGATGTAATTCGGATGGTGAATTTCAATTGGTTAGCTAGTGCAAGGTTATGTTTATGCATGATTCTGTAGGTAATATCTATTTTTAGACTGGGAACTTTGTGAAGTCAGTATATATTTGAGATTTGAGTTAAGTCTCGCCGCCAGCAGTTGAAATCAGGAGCTAAACTAGAGCTCTGGAGCTATACAGTATAATTATAGCTAGTTTTACTCTACAATAATGGTAGATT
>JAMKCH010007918.1:0-43717 GCA_023653785.1 Ophioderma brevispina | reverse complement strand
ATCCGACTCTGACCCAGAGCCTGACTCCATCTGGCCACCTTCCGCCTGAGAAGCCTGCAACCCCACCGGGAGTGGAGTAGGCATGGCCTGTCTAGCGGAGCCGAATGGGTGAAGTACCCGCGCTCACACTAAGTGCAGAAGCAATCTGAACTACCGGTGAACTAGCATGGGTACCCCTCCCCCACAGTTAATCCGTTTGTCTTCGGTGCGTGAAAACGGGCCTGAGGTTTTCCCGCGGAACTCCGCCCCCCCCCCCCCCAAATCCACACGGTGCACACCCGCTGAATCTACTCCGGTAGAAACCGCAGGCCAGTGTCCGCCGCTCGGGACGTGTCATCATCGTTTCCCCCCTCGGGGTAATCGCTAGACACCCATCCGCACGGAGCTACCTGGTTTGCGTACCCCGCGCGCTACCGCCAGCGTGTGGGCCCATAACCACCGGCTACTAATCCCGACGGAAATTCGCTAGTAGTCCCTACCTAACGGAGAGCTACGCTGGTTACAACCCAGCGTCGCTACCCCACAGAACCACCGGCTACTACTCCCGAAGGAAATTCGCTAGTAAGTCCCTGCCATCACTGCTGACGTCTCTCGAGAAACGCCAGCGGTAGCAACTTTGGTTATCTGAAGCCCCCGGTACCCCTATGGAAACGGTTGCGACAGAACCAGGAAGCCGTAGCCCCCACGCGAGTGATACCCCACCCATACCCCGCCCTGCGAAAGAAAGCCCGTCGCTAGCAATACCAGAACTTACTCCAAGAGGCTTACCTGTAAACGGCCGTGTCGGAGCCCAAGAAGCACCTGTCGGACGACAGAACAAGAGTGCGAGGACAAAGGAGGAAAGAAACTCGCCGCAATAATGAGCAACGGTAGGGGGCTTGTGAGATTCATGGCCCTTGTTTGATATTCGCGGTCCGCTACCCACAAATAACACAAGAGCCGCCAAAACCACTCCGGAAAAAGAGACTGTACTAAATATATATAACGCTTGGAATAAAATCAGTTAATAAATGTATAGAAAATAACCCTGAATCCTAATCACGTTTCAAACGACCGCTATACTTATCTCATATGACTAGGGACAAAGATAAAGAACATAGCCTGTCCGTAGAAACACCAAGGAACAGGTTTTGTAACAATCAATAACGCATGAATTCTCCCATACAAAGGCTATTCATACCAGATAACAAAGAGAATCAATAGTTGTGGCTAGCTAAGCGATCAACCTGAGTCCTTGTACTTTAGGTCGGAAAAAAGGTCGATGCCTCATAAATGTACCATGGTGCAAAATTCCTTACCTAGTGAAAATTCACCACGGTGAAAAACGGAATATATGCTAAAATTCCCGACTTCTGACAAAAAATCCTAAGCCAAATCCTAACCAGGAAAGATAATTGAGCTATATACAGGATCTGGGGGTTATGGGCTTTCTAAGCAAAGAAACACCTTCTAAAAAGGTGCTCAAACACGGAGAAAGGAAAAATGTTACCGGGTTGATAGGCGCCAAGAGTTTAAAGAGGTCGAGGAGTCATAAGTGTTGCCAGTCGTCAAATATGACGTCATAGAGTTAGGGACTGGTCAGTTCTTTTAGTGTGGTAAGTTTTGGGGATTTCTTGCATCTGCTTGAGGATGCAATTGTAATACATCAACATTGAATTAAGGTAAGCAACTCATCGTAATAATTATGATTTGTTGTGAAGGTGGTATTGGCAAGTTACCCTCACTGACCGTGGCCAAAGAAATTTCACTTTTGTACGCCCGATGGCCAATACCAATGCAAAAGAATGCATTTGTCTCAAAAATTCTGCAGCAACATTTCAGAGATAGTGAACAGAGTTGAGACATAGAAAATTGTGGAACGCCTTGTTGGATGATCGCTTGTGTTACACGTCGACGCTCCACAATTATTTGAGCAATTATCTCAAGCAGGGTTTGACTGTGAATCTGGTGAAAGTGAATTTTGCCAAGCAAATGTCACCATTACTAGGGCATGTTGTAGCGACAAGGGCAAACAATTAGGGCGATCACTGCAAAAGTTGAAGGCCAAATTGAGAAATTCCCACCACACCAAAGCAAAAGAGATCTCATAGATTCTTAGGTATGGTCGGGTATTCAGGAAAATACAATCCAAAATTTCTCCAGAAATTGCATGTCCGCATACCAACCGTATGAAGAAAAACCCAAAATTGTTGTGGTCAAGCGATTGCCAAAAAGCGTTTGAGAATATCAAGTCTATTTTGATGAAATGCGCCAGTTTTGATTGCGCCAGACTTCAGAACAATTTCAAGTTGGCAGTTGAGCCAGTGATTGTGGCTGTGGTGGAGTTCTCATGCAGCAGATGAAAAGCAGATGAAAATGGGTGTTGGAATCAGCCTGTGATGTTATGACTCCAAGAAGTTTGACAAACATCGAAAAAACTACTCAACAATTGAGAAAGAATGTCTTGCATTGCTACTGTCATGCAAAATTTTGAAGTGTACTTGACCCGGTGGTGTCACTTCCTATATTCAAAGGCGTAACGCATGATCGTTCCCCAAGGTCAAAAATACCCCCTTTTCGCGTGGTTTCAAGTTCATTCTTAACAATATTGACCCTTTATGATGAAAACGGGTTACAAATAACCTTTAAAAACAAATCCTTTTTTTGACATTTCAAGGTAACTTTACAAAAATCACCCCTTTTTCAAAATTTCAAGAAGAACACACACAAAAAAACAGTTTTCTTTTCAAAGATGAACTGTTGTCTTTTAAACTGTTTTTAATACCATCTTTAGGCTAATAATATGAGGAAAACAAATAACAGGGACATTAGAATTAGTATTGTGCCCACCACCCTATGAATTCGGCAGCCTCAACAGAATAACTGCACATTAAGGATGTTATGGATGTGGCAGAACCAGAATACTGAATTCATCCCATATTAAAATGATCTGTCCCAATAACTGTGTCAGTTGTCGTGAAATTCCTTGCTTGCGTTGCCGCACAACAGTTAGATCCTTATATCATGAAGTTTCTTATACAGATACCCAATATTTCACGCATTTCTTGCCCGGGAGACAACGTGACCCTTGCCTTGTGGTCAGCTCATGCTTGAATTCATGAGTACCCTGCCTGTCATGGTTCCACAGACCGGCTGGCCATTATGATATCTTGGATAAAAAGAACCATGGCCGCAGCGGTCTTACCTGGGGAAGCCCCTGTTTTTACGCAATGACTTGAAATGTAAACCAACCGGGATCCGACCTGAACTTTCCAGCGGAGTTGTCGAATATTTTGTGGCCAAAAAACAGACAAAAATGGATACTGGATTAAATTAAGCGAGAAATTGGTAAGATTTTCTAGGATTTCCAACATTTTCGTGTTCCAAAAAAATAGCTAAAATATACCCTTTTAAAAAATATCGAATGAATGGTTGACAAAAAGGACCCTTTTTTGCAAAAATCGTGAAACATTTATGTTCGCGAACATTTTCCAAAATTACACCTTTTTTCGCGAAAAAAGGGAACGATTCATGCGTACACATGTCAATATGAGTGACCACCACGGGTTACATGAGTACAACAGTGCACCCAGTTCTAGTGTACAAGGATCACAATCCGTTGACTTTCATCCACAAGCTGAAAAAAACAGAAAGCAGAGACTTGTCAGGTGGAGTTTAACTCTACAAGAATACAAACAGGACATAAGACATATCAAAGGAAAAGAAAATGTCTTGGCAGATGCCTTGTCCAGAGCGCCTAAATTTTGTCAGAAATTTCGTATTACACTTGATGTAATAATTATATATAGACTGAAAACGCAGCAATGCAAGAACATAAAACGTGTAAAATTGGCACTGGAAATGTATGTAAAATTAACCACAAAATGGTTAAAGGTATAAAGCCAGATTTTGGCAAATTTCATTTCATTCAATTTCTTTTAAGGGGGGGGGGGAGGATTGTTATATGGCCTCCATTTTTCGGATTAAACTTTAAAAATATTATTTTTTCACTTTTCTTGAGAAAAGATTCTAACAGGAAAAGTACTTGTTTACTATAAAAGAGAGAAAGGGGATACCCTAGTTTGTTTTGCTAGTTGCACCTGTTTATAGATTGCACAATAGGGGAAGTGGGGAATTCCCCAAGAATCTTAAACTTAGAAACTGAGTCAAACTTGTTTTATTAGGCTTTGAAAAACATTGTAAGATCAGGGAATTTCCCCATAGAGTTATATAGGGAAAGTGATGTGATCAGGTTAGTTTATGCATGATGCTGTTGTAATGTCTATTTTAGGACTGGGAACTTTGTGAAGTCAGTATATATTTGAGATTTGAGTTAAGGCCCGCCGTCAGCAGTTGCAATCAGCTATACATTATGGTTATAGCTAGTTTTATCTACAGTAATGGTAGAATCATGCTCCACACAGGACCAGGATTTTATATTTTCAATCCATGTGAGCAGAGTGCTGTAATTATGCTACTGTCGTCAACTTGTGACAGATAGAAATTGTGGGTGATTATGCTGGACTGATAAATTGTGGAATATTAATGTCGTCGAGGGACTTACCTTGTCGTCTTGAACTGCTGGACAAAGTTAATTTCAGGACGTGAAGGAGCAGATTCCCTTGGAATCTATTACCTGAGGATTATACGCATAACTTTGCATGCTGTCATTTTGAAGTCTTCGCTGTGAGGACATATCATCGTTGAACTGCAACGCATCTGTGGATGATAGTGGACATTCTTGGTTACAAATTAAGATATCTTAATATCGTGTTAATTTTATGTATTGTTGTTTTGGACATACAAATTCTTGAACCAATTACAAATCATTAAAAATCTGTTAATTCTATCAAATTTAGATCACTTGTGCACAAGGCTAATTTGTTTGTGTTTGAAAGGTGTGTCTGACCTTTGAGCCTACGAGGACGTCAGAACATATGTAAAACACGGCATCACTAAGTTACGAGATTTAATTTGATGAGGAAAAGCTCCAGTCATTTCAAAATAAGAAAATAGAAAAAATGCCCAATTGGGCGCAAAATGTGTTAAAACGAATCCCAATTTATACATGAAGCTTTTAAGTTAACAGGGTTACACCTTCCTGTCATTTCAAATAAAGAAAATAAAAATTGCCCAATTGGGCGCAAAAATGTTGTTTTAAAACTGGAATATCCCCAAGTTTTATGCTATAATTTAAAGTAGGTTACACCTCCTGTCATTTCAAAGGAAAGAAATAAGAAAAGGCGCCCAATGGGCGCAACGAAAAATTATGTAAAAACTGCATCCCCAAGTTTAAAGCTTAATTGATAGGTACGGTAAATCTCTCTGCATTTCAAATAAAGAAGAGAAAACAGAAAAAACCCAATTGGCGCAAATCAATACCCAAGTTATAAGCTGTAATCTAACAGTAGGTTACCCTTCATGTCATTTCAATAAAGAAGTTACCTAAATTTTCGTCTTAATAATATCCTTTTCAATTTTTGCCTTTCACCCTTGCCAATATATACCTCTTGCCTCACCGTAGTTTAACTTACGTGGCATCGGATCTTTTCTTACTTATAACTCTCTATTCGTTCTTACCCTTTATCTATCCCTGCAACGTTTTTAACCCAAAACTCCCATCTTCCAGCCAGGTTTGCAGAGACTAAAATCAAAGAAATGCTTTGTAAGGCATTTTAAACATGCAGTAGTGATGTGCTTCTTGTAGAAATGCATCGAAATTACCACAAAAAACCCCAAACACTAAAACTCCAAAATAATAGTAGTAAGTAGATCCATTTTCATAAAAGAAACATTTAATGAAACATGGACCTTCAGCTATAGAAATAGACTCCTTCGCAATTTTGAGAGCAGTGGTTATCTATAGTCGGGTCGCTACGGCGACCCGACAAAAATGGAAGAATCTCAAACAATCATTAGATTCCCTCACAAACTGTCCAATTAATCAAAATAAATGGACAGCACAATTACTTCACTAGCTGAGACATGAGCCATTACTGTTTTACTGCATATTTAATTGTGTACAAAGATAGGATGGAAGATTCTGGAAAACAAAAAAAATGAACTTAAAGGTGCTTGTTCCAATTATGTGTATTGTGTTTTCTACTTGATATGATTGCCTGGCACTTGCACATACACCCATCAAGTACCGTGGGAAATAAACTTGCGGTTTTGATAGAGAGTAAAGCAATTTGCATGTTGAGAAGCCCTATTCAATAGTGCAATTCGGATGGTTAACCACGAAAACGGCGTTTTATGTTTATATCTGAGGAATGAAAGGATTTGGGGGATAAATTTCAGGACAATGAGAAGAAAAATACGGCATTGCACATGGATATCAAATCGACACACTTTGGGTAAATCAGGGGGGGCGCAAAGACGATCAGAACAAGCACCTTTAAGTGGATGTGCACGGATTGACCAATTAAATTTAGGATATGGATGCCTAATCTAGACTCGAGTTGCACCTGATTTTAGAGTGGCACTGGCACATTTTCACAAAATGTTAATTTCTTCAATATGCTTGCAAATGATACTAAGCCATCTTAGAAAATATTTTTAAACCTAAAAATAACATACCCCAAAACATTGGGCATTTTAATAAGAGGCCAAAGACATCCAGGTAATTTGCCCGGGTAATTTGTAGGCTAACATTGTCTTTAATCAAAGCAGTCACATGAATATACTATAAACTTGTACTATATTAAAACCACAAAGGTCACAGAAGAGGTCAGATTGCCACCTCAGAGAGCTTCGACCGGGGGAAATCACGTAAAATGCTCACCAGGAAATTTTCACCTCCAACCAGGAAAATCTGCCTCAAAACAGCATTGAGTTAAAAGTAAAAATTTACCGGTTGTAGGTCACAAACATGACCGAAGAATGACCCATATGATATAACAACTCTAATTAGCTATTAGCTAATAGTTACGACCATGCAAAAATATCAATTTTGAACAATCTTGATGAGGGCGCACAATTTTTTTTTAATTTAAAATTTCAATATGATTGATTCAATGAATCATGAAATAACAAACATATGACCTACAACTTACAAGTCTACAGCATTCATTGTTATACTGTTAATTCTCAAGTTCGAGGAAGATGTAATGACGCGACTCCGCATTCGCTCTAGCGTTTCGATTGAGCCGCCTTTATTCGCATGCGTGGGGTTATCCGGGCCCGGGGTAACACGCGCAGTGACGTAACCTTCAAACTTGATATCGAACAGAGCTGAGACTATAGTCTAAATCCAGGAAAAACATTTTGTTTTAATAAAATAAAAGGGACTGTCATTAGTTTCAAAAGACTCGAAAGTCAATACAATGATTCAACTTATGTTCATTGTGAATGATTGACATGATAAGTGTAAGTAAATCATGTTTGTGTAACTGGGCTACCTAGTCCGTTCAGAACCAGACCTCGAGCGCGCAGCGCGAGGTCGGGGAAAAAGTGTATTCAAAATGCTTTAGTATTCATTACCGTACAAATGAATAGGCTGCGAGAATTTTTTTTATCGCAGTTTATCCCCCATTCCCCGGGTATATTGAAGCATTTGGCCCTCGAAACGGAATTCTATAAATACCTGAGACTATCCTGAGTTCTAATATTCACTCTAATCACAGATTTTTTACCTCTTTCATGTCAAAATCCAACGAATAAATTTGCTTCTCAAAGCCCTAAAATGTCTTCCAGTGCGGATCAACAAACGCTGACGTCACGGCTAACTGCGCTGGTTCCATGTAGTCCATCTAGAAGGACTCTCGTTTTCCCACTGACCTCGCCACCGAGCGCGGAGTGGCTGTAGGTCACAGGGGGATGGACACAGGGAGGAACGAGGCGAGAGTCCTTCTAGATGGACTATGCGAGACTGGTCAGTCGACGGGAATTTCTAGTGCCATTCGGTTGTACATGGGAAAGCTTTCTTTAACCAGAAAAGCAGATAGAGACATAATTTGTTACTGGTGCTGTGGAATAACATTTAGATAAGATTTCAATGCAGCTGTAGGGATACGAAATAGTGAGTAAATTAAACTAAAACTTTCTCCAATTAGATCATTGCTCAACCTCGGGCTTCGCCAGCCCTCGGCGTAGTTTTTTCCCGAGGTGAGCATTGATCACTGGGGGCTACCTACCGTGACGTGATTGTCCACAGCAGCAACAGGCCGGCCGCTTTACTTGGCTCTTTCTGCTGCACTCATATTGCAAAGATTCCTGGTTGTCAGCCTGACTAAAAACCCGATATTCAAACCCCCGTCTAAATGTAGTCTTAATCGTCCGAAACAAGAGCGGAAAATATTGGCACTTCAGCCCGGAAACAAAACCCACCATGCGTTCACACGGGGGTGCAGTGGATTTTTTTTTTTCGCGGGAAGTTAGGGGCCTCTAGCTTGACGTCAAAATAACCCTTTAAATCAGTTTTCAAAATGTTTTGAAATGTTACTAAAAAACAGTTTAAACTCTTAATAACAGTCTAAAGGCTTGTTTACAACTATAAATAGACAATATCACAAAAGTAAAGTTAATAATTAACGTTTCATATGAGGCGATCCGTGTGAAAAAACTACCGCAAGTTACAAAGGTTTGTTACACGACGGGTCATCACGGGTCAGATATCCTTTATAAAAATAAAACTCCAGCATGGCGGAGAGTGTACCAGTCGCAGGCAGGCCATGGAAGAGAACGTGTAGACCAGGCAGTCACCAAATGGTGACGCAATTAGATAAAGAAATGTTTTAGAAATGCAGGTAAGGTGTTATGAAAATTATGTATAGATCGTGAAGTTTGAAGATCTGAGCTGAGATCATTTTGGTATGCAGATTCAACCGTCATCCCAGTCTGCTATGACCAGATAACATGGCCGTCTATGCACATGCCCCATGGTATGATGGCAGGTATCTTACTATAATTCAAGAATTCCATGTATTTATCACACCATTTACGTGGTCGTCTTGACACACAGCGCCGCCCATGTTGAATCTTGGCAAATCTTCAGTGCGCTAGGGAGTTTATATCAATCACGTCATTATCGCTTTGGCGTACGGCGGTCCGGTAAGTACGTATTGTTTCTAAAATTGAAATCGTAATTGAAACCACGTTTGAAAATTCTCAAGACTGAACTAAGACCGAAAGGCATTGATGGGAAAAGGGATGCGGCCCGCGGAGCGTGATTGCGTGTTCCTATTTCCGTGTTTGCGAGCACCGAAGTCAAACCCGACACAAACTTCAATTTTTTTCTCGCTAGGTTCTTAGGTTCAGACCATTTTCGATACATAGGCCTAGTGAAAACCAAACATAGTAACAGAACGTCTGATGCAAAAAGCTCCATAGAACCCCTTCGTATCCGGAGATATTTGAGATTTAGTTCATTTCCATGCATTCGCTAATGACGACTGATAACGTTAATCTCCTTCGTCACGTACTAATTTAATATAATATCTTTTGCATCCTGTGGAACCAGACTACTTACTTTCCGGAACGCCGAGCTGAGTGGAAACCTGTCATATACGTTGAATTGGAATTTTTGTACATTGCGGTACAATGGATATTGCGCAAAATAGTTGGCCTACAAATGTATCGTACGATTACGGCACCAAATTTCCTCAACTAAATTGTCCTCTTAGCTGACTAGTTATAATATGGTTTATTTTTGAAAAAACCGAAAAAAAAACGTGAAAAATAGATCCATACAACAATTTCTTACCTACCTTTTCAGCGGGCTCACTTCTCCGATTGCGCTACAAGTCATGCCAACAAATAACAAGCACATCAAGGCTACAAAACTAGTGAGCTAATTGGTCTTTGTTGTCAGGAACCCGTTTCTAACAGCAGATCGCCCACCTGATTCGTTGGATTTCGCGATATCCAGGTCCCGCGAAACCGTTTTTTCATTCCTTGGTCAAGCTAATCGCAGAGCCTTAACACACAGCGCTTTCCTGCTACGGGCAGTCAAAAGACTTAGTGCCTGTCTAAGAATAGCCGCCAATTAGCGAGGCGGACACGGAATAGGTGGCGCTGTTTGCCAGCAGTACAGATTCTATGGGAGCGTAGGTGTGGTATATATGTTTGTCCCTCGACACTGCCTTCAGTTTTTCGTCAACATTCGCCAAATTGTCACCACCTATAGTTCTACATCGTTGACGTGTCCCTACCAGAGAGCTTTTCTCAAAATCGATAACGTGTACAAGGGACAATTATGAAAACCATTAGAAAATGTCAATCTCAATACGCAACGTTTGGCAACGCATTTTCAGTTAACCGTAGCAGTACTGTGTAGTAACAGCTGTGGGCCTCGTCACGGTAAAATAAAAACACCTCGTATTGGACAAACTACCTTCGTTTTTAAGCACCCACAACAATGGAGAATTTTACCCTCTTTGTTTCCTTTGTGTAGCCACTTAAAACGAGGTCCAATTTGAAGTTGCTTCCCTAAAACTATTACAAAAATGAGGCAGTGCACCTAATTCTGCATTGTGTGGCTTGCTCCTGTTATGCATCATTATTATTGGTTTTTGCATATCAATTATCTTGGGTACATGTGTACTCCATTTTTGGTACTCGTTTTTGTAACTCGTTTCTGCTATATAACCAAGCTATTCCTCCTTGTACGGAAGACATTAAAAACGAGGTGGTTTGTTCCAAAACGAGTGGGTCCCATTTTTCCTGCGGTTTGCGTCAGTGGGCAGAGGCGCGTTGCTACGGGTGTTCCTCCAATGCTTTTTTGCTACGGTGTGTGTACGCATTAATTTTTGTTGGCCAGCAATCGGGGCGGCAAATATTTTGCTTTTACTTGGTTAAGTTGCACGGAGAGTTTGAGCTTCGAAATATAGATTATTCTTCTACGTTTCTGGCAACGACAGCATGTGAGGGACACGGAGTTTCGCTGCAATGCCCGTGCTTTGCGGGACGGTCAAGTTGCACGGAGAGTTTGAGCTTCAAAAATATGGATTTATTCTAACATTTCTTGCGCGACAGAATGTGAGGACACAGGGAGTTGCCGCTGCATTCCACTGCATGGCGGACCCGGGCCAAAGTTGCATGGGAGAGTTTGACGGACACGGAACAACACTTTAGTAATTTATTCTTCAACGCTCCTTGCAACGACGAATGTACATCGACACGGGGGAATTACGATAAGAGTCGGCCTATTTATGGGTGAGAGAGAGAGCAGGATAGAGATTAGAAGACCGTATGTTTCGAGAAGGGCCTCGGGGATGAGGTTGTAGGAAAAAAATAGAGCAAAACAATTACATTAAGCCTTAATTAATAATCAGTGTCTTGCCAGGACCTTCCGTTTTTGGGGGGGGACATGACTACATTAAATTTTTTTTTTGGAGTCGCATCGATAATCTGAAGACAGGGATGGGGAATCTATATAGATCAACCTCCAATCAACTGCATGAATATGTTTATAATGCTCTACCTACCTGCGTAATTCAGCAAACACACCTCATAAGAACAGCTTTTCCATTCCAAAAAAAATGTACCGACGAAACACATTTACCCCCTGCTGGCTATGCCTCTGCTTCCGAATGGATCTTTTCCCCGACTGGTTTGCAAACCAAAAAAAACCTGGGGCCCCCCCCCGTTGCACACGGCACTGTTAAAAATATGGCATTCGCCTCATGCCATTGCAATCCTATGCCATGGCCCGTGAAGTTTTAAGTAGAAGATGAAGAATGCGGTAACTGACGGGACTAACGCGAGATTGAGACCTTTCATTTCTGACCCCTTTTATTTTTTATACAATACGTACCAGCTGGAACGAGTTTTAACCTTATATGATAGAACTATAACTGGAGTTTGAGGAGTTATAGAACAAAATAGATACGAAGTTCTGGGACCACAGGGTCCCCGGCGACATGTAAGAGGGATTCCAACAAAGGAAATAAAACCTGTGAGAATTCCGTTTGCGAGTGCAAAATTTACGAAGTTAAAAATTCGAACTACAGGAAAGACAGGACACTTTTCCTTCAGTGATTGCTAACTGTTTCAGTGATCTGTTCCGTTTCATCAAGTGAGCGCTTCATTTGAGTGACCGCTCCCATTCACTCACATCGGGAGCCCACGCAAGCGCGGGCCGCCCCTAGCTTGCGTGCTCCCGCTAGTAATTTATAAGAGAGATTTGTCATGGTCATCTGTGTGTGCCCATTGAGTTCCATCTGGAAACTTGTTCCAGAGAGTTCATGTATGACACTGGAACACTTATGTTTACAAAAAAAATTATGTTGGTTCGTTCACGTCGCCGGACAGCGCCTAAAACGACAATCACAGTACCATTTTCAGTTCATGTGAGTTTAATCTTACAGAAATGTAGAGAGAAATATCATAGGACAAAAAACAAGCGAGGTACTGATGTTGAAATGTACGACAAAAGGGGCATTTTCGATCGTAACCTTGCCTAATTTCACCTGGCCAGATTTCCTGTGCACGACAGATAGGTTAAGTTTTCTACTATTGATATACGCTCGTAACTGTATGTTTTTAGCTGACTTGACGCTGGTACAATTCCCCGATGGAAATGGGCACAATCCGAGATGCATTATGTGGACCGTGCAAATCGTCTGGTGAAGTCATTAAAGGGAATGGTCATTCGTGATCCACAGCCTTGGATATATCATCCGAATCGTCGAATTATTCATGTATTACTTAGAGTAGACTTTACAATTTAAATTTTCTTAAAAAAGAAAATTATTAAAAAATAATAGAAATGTGCAAGAATAGATCCCTGCCCCCAATGAACCTGACCATTTGGGTTTGTCTAGGAGGAGACCCAAATGACCCCCCTGTGATATATTTCCAAAATTTCCGTTGAATCCAATCTTATATACGGTCTGTGAATTGTTTGCCATCGCAGTGTAACATCTAGCTAACCTTACCTGCATAAGGGGAATGGGGTTTGCCGATATTTCTGCTAAGCATAACTTACCCATTAGGTCTTTTACAATTAGAGGTAATGGCTGAATATTTTAGCTTCGAGTGCATTGGCCAAAATCAATGCACCCAGCGCTCCGTTTTGACGACGAATAATGGCACAAGCCCCCCGCAGGGGCGCGTGCCATTATGAGTCTGGTCACACTGACGCAAGTGCATTGATTTTTTGCCAATGCACGGAAACTAAAAATATACAGACAGAACCTAATTCATAAATTGATTACAATCGACAGTAATTCACAACGAAAACCTGAATATGTCATGAAATCCCATGTAGTAATGTTTCTAACGAAAGATCACATACCAACCCGCTCATAAAATGACTCAATCAAACGTCCCGCGTAAACGTTCTAAGCTTACTGCGTACGCTCCTTTACACGCACCGTGCAATGACAAAATAGCAATGCAGGTTTTTATCCACTCATAATTCCTCTCTCATAATAAACGTTTATGGCAATTGTCATTAGGGTATGTGAAGTTTGCAAAACCACATGCTTTACCTTTGCCCTGTTTACCAGCATGAGCAGGCAGGCCATTTCAAAGAGTCAACTTTGCCAACACTGGCAGCCAATACAAAATATCAATAGCAATTCAGAATCGAGTTGATATGTTCCTTAGATTAATAAAAACAGTAGAAATCCATCAGTTTCCGGAGAAAACCTTTCTCATTCCAGCTGGCATAAGTGATGGTAGTCCGCAATTTTCTTCAAAATTTTAATTCTAATCTTTTAAGTTTTTTCACATATTCCATTCGCATTATGGGATAGTATCGTAACATTTGGTTGGGATTATTGAGATCGCAAAGTTAGATGTAGTAACCGGGCAAAGGTAAGCAGTGGTTTTTTGCAATACCTTCACAATACCATTTTTTTGACACCATGTTATTGTTAAGACATAATGTGAAGTTTGCTTAGCAGAACTAGGTTCCTAGGGACCCTTTTTTGTTTTTCAGCCGTAATTTTTTAACGCTGCAATATAATTTGGTTTATATTTATTTTGTATTCGTCTAACTTTTAAATATGTCTTTCATTGGTGCAAATATCAAATCCATCGCATCGTTTTTGCGTTATTAGCAATGGGCCCCTAGTACCCCCCCCCCTTATGCACTCTGAAGTGCCCATGAGACAAAAAAAAATCTTATTAGAGTTACTGTGATTCTGATTTTTCATAATGCATACACCTAGTGACATAACAAAGTAATGAATTAATTTACAAAAATCTGGCAAATGTAGGTAGAGCCTTGGAGCCAAATTGTTTATCTATCATTTAGCGGTTTACTGTAGGAACCTATGGTAAATTATACAAGGTAACCACCCTAAAAAAATATAACATGGCAAGGACACATTTTGTTTTGTGCTTAAGGTAAATTAGTTCAATTCTTCACCAATTAAACCAATCAGCACAAGTCTAGGTGAAGCAATTCTGTAGAAAATGGCAGAAACAAATTAGTGTCTTTTTTTCGCACATTTGACGCGAAATTAAATCAATGTTTTGCCTTGGCCCCTAATTTTCTTAACTGAACAACTTTCTTCCGTTTGATTCTCCTATTGTTGAGGGCCTTTGAGCCTTCTACCATGTGGTCATTTCATCTAAAATGAAATTATTTTCCCCATTCTGCACATAACGGAATGCAGATCAAATGCAGTTAAAGACACTATCACCATGATTTTAAAAAAATGACTAAAATGATCCGATTCTGCTGGTCCTTATTAGGTTGCGTCTGGTCTTTAATCATTTGCAGGGTAAGTTTAGGATATCCTGTAACTTGGGGGTTTTACCTACATGCAAAAATCTGATTTTTTGATGATTTTTTCGATTTTTTCTGGATTTAGCAAATCACTGATAGTGTCGTTAAGTTAATAATGTGAATACTGGTGCTGTATTGTTTTTTAAACCAAAAATACGGAGAGAGAATACCCATGCAAATTTCTTGCAGATGTAATGGAATTTGCACTTAAGATTTGTCACATGTGCAATCAAAATGAAACAAAAGTCAGGGTCAACAGGGGGATGAGTGTGGATTACGAAACGGCCCCTTTGTTTTTGGACCCACAAATCTTTGTTTGCGGGTCCTTAGTAGTGGGGTTTTGAAGCCAATGGTGTTGGGGTTAACTGTTGTGTTTTTATCTTATATCGTATTGGTCTTGAAATTTCGCATGTTTGTTGGGGATGACGGGAACATAATGCAGCGTTTTCGTTTGGCGATAATAAGGTTGTGAAATCCAAGTTTAGGGTCTAAACAAACAAATTGGTTTCGTGATGTGTCATACCGCTCCTCCATTGGATGTGTGTATTGTAATGGTATGAAAGAAATCAATACAAAGTCCAGCCCCTTAGCACTTGTCCTAGCTGTTATGTTGTATAAAGCTAGCCCTTGATGCATTGCAGCCTATTTATAAAACTCAATCAGTGGTCCTTGCAATTGTGTTTATTTAACTAGCTAGGGTCACAGACTTCACTCATTCTACCTCTGTAAGAGGAATATTTAAACAAAATATTGGTAACATATCTATATTTAAAAATTTTCAAGTAGGGGGGGATGCTTTCTTTCTAACACCACAATTTAACTTAAAAATATGTATTAATTTAATAAATTCTTATCTCATTTTAGAACTCAAGCTTTAGCCTTAACCACAATCAATTCCCCACATTCTATTGAAAATTAAGTGCCGGCAAAAAATTGGGTTATTCTGGTTTGGAAGAGGACCATACCAAACAATGAATTGATCTATCTGGATATTCACAATCTGCTATTCAAATTTAACAGTTACATTGCTCTAGGGAGAAGCCATTCCCATAGCTTGGTAATCATTGGCAGTAATCATATGTTTATCAATGTTCATATCATTACCGATAACGAGGCCTATAATTTTCTGTGCAGTATAAGATCACACCAAATTGAGCTTGAATTTCGTACGACTTTTCAAACCATTTTTCCATAGCATTTGTGGCTGACATAAACCGACTAGGCGTAGCATTGCCTGGAATTAATATGTATTGGCGATATAACTAATGATGCTCTTTTACTGACAAAACACATTGGAAACTTTAGAAAAATGATGTCCATTTTTCCAAATGCATCAAATCATTTTAAAAAACCCACTAGAATAACATGCTACAAGTAAACGTGCATTGAATCACACATCTGGCCAATAATCCGAATGTATTATCAAAATGGAGTACGTCCATTCCCCTTGAGTGACCATTCGTTAATCTATACAGCTAGAAAAAAATCCAAGAAACTTACAAGTACCTCTAGTTTCAAGACGCTAGATCTATACCGCAAGTTTGATCAGCTGTTTTTGTGAAGATCACTTCGAAACCCATGGACAAGGCTGTATAGAGGAACAACTCACTCGATGGGGCAATGGGAAAATTTGTTAATATACTTCTTAACCAATTGGTAATAAACAGGTCCATTTAAAAAGTTTAGAGTAACAGATCCGCACCCAATTGGGATTGATGAAGAGTACCTTGAACTTAGGGCGCAAGTGTCAAGATCTAGAGCTAACAGCTGGACAAGAGCACAAAGCCAGAAGATTGGGCTACTGCCGAGCACTCAGACACACTCACTTACCTACTGAAAGGCTCAAAAGGCAGCATATGAATAACACTGATAAGTGACTCAAAACATGATCCACACGTGGGGCTGTGGAAAGCAACTGAAAACATCTTTTAATAACCTGGTACAAGCAAACTTCAATACGTCACTTGAAACGGAAATGGCCTAGCCACTCGTTATTGATATAGCTAATGCCATTAATAAATTCCTTTGGCACCATTGGTCAAAATCTAGCAAGTATTTACAAAGGCATCACATCTGTTTTGATATGGACCAAAAAAGTATCCGACGGCTTCAAGTATATTCATTTCACCGAGATTACGAATAGACGTTTTAAAAAATGGCAAAAAAATTTTGAATGTCACTAAGGCAACAGGCTTTACAATATTAGTTCCAAGCTTTGAAAGCAGCGCGTCCCATTGACCACAACCATGACGTATCGTTTTCAACCTGGTTTCAAAAACGAAACGGGTGTAGTTGCATCTAAATGGAAAATAAGCAGAGTTACCCACTGTTTTAAAGGATGGTCATTAGAACACTTCGGCAACTACCGTCCATTTCTGTAATCCCTGTGTTCATAGGAATTGCTTGAAAGAATAGTTTCATAACCAATTTTTATAAGACCCACCCTCACCTCCGGAACAGAATTATTCTCAAATGACGGTCCTGGCTTCCGGCCCCACGCATTCAACACTTACTACCCTTGCTTGAGGTCTCTGACTACATCTTTAACAACATTGATGCAGGCAATCTTGTAGGAGCAGTATTTCTTTACCTCAAGAAGGCTTTTGATACTGTAGCCATCCAATTCTTCTTAGTAAAATAGTATGCTTGACTAATGGGCTTGGAGCTAACTGGTTCAATCATATCTTTCTTTCTAACAGAACAATAACAAAAATAGGTGACCCTTTCTCAAAATTGATGATTTGAAATTGGATTTTTCCACAAGGATCAATCCTTGCCCTCTCTATTCACTTGGTACATTGACAGTCTCCACATTGTTTTAATCATTGGAAGATCAATTATCTGCTGACGATACTGCTTGTTTTATGCAGGTAAATCCTGTGGATGACATTAATACTCGCTTCAACACAGACCCTGACAACATTGGCAACGTGGATTGGAGGAGGGCAAATTAACCCTAAATACATCTAAACAAAGGCTAAAAAATGCTTTTTTGGAACCAATCAAAAACACCTTGCTAAAACCCCAACACTGAGTTTATTTCAAAATACCCATTAGAACCTGTTTCAAAAGTTTTAAATATCTTAGAGGCAGTCATCTTGTCCAACCTCTGTCATTGAATTGCCATATCAAATCATATTCAACTTCAAACTTCCAAAATATATTGGTCTTTTGCACAGAATTAAGAAATACCTTTCAGTTGAAAACCTTATCCTTCATAAATCCTTGGTGTTACCAAAGTCTTATTATTTTATGCTTTTGGGGTAACTGCAATAAGAACTCTGCATGATAAGAATTGAACGTCCTTCAAATTCGATCGGCCAGTCTATATTACGGGTTTCTGTGAAAACAAGATCAAGCTATCTAACTATAAATGGATGGGACCCCGTAGTAAGCGAAGGCAATACATCTTTCTTGCCCTCTCTTCTACAAATGTATAGCAGGCTGGCCCCTGCCAAGTTTGTGCAATAATTTCCACGTGTCAGGAATTCCCATTCCATATGAACCCGTTCTAGCACTTACGGTAAATCAAATTAATAAAGCCGGCCCTCGAATGTGGTCAGGCGTCTTCCAGTATAGGGGGGCTAAAAATTGGAATAACCTACCCTACCCAAATCATTTCCCTCCATACCAATCTCTGGTCCTCAGACTTCAAAACAAAATACCATCACAATAATCATAGCTATTTTATATTTAATGTGATGTATTATGTAAATCAATCATAATAATTAAATATTGAATGAATATAATAACAACTTTGATTTGATATGTTATTTTTAACAAGATGGATGATTTTGTGTATTGTTTACTATGTATGTTAATTTGATTTAAAAAATGTATTGTTCGAATGATATCCTAGGTGATTTGTATGATATAATTGTATAAGTTTATTACATACCTGCATTTTAAAGATTGTAAGATTAAGTTGCCAATATTGTGTATTTTTTTAATACTGTAATTTAAGATTTTTAATATTGTAATGATTATATTTGCTTTGGGCATCATGGAAGAACATAGGATTACTTAAGTTTCCTCTGAATATGGACCAGGTAAAGAATAAATAAACAAAACAACAAACAACAATCTATCTAAATGATAGTTATGAAATAACTTCAATTAGCACTCCATTTCACACTGGTGGTTTGTCCTTGGATTTGGACATGGCTATATAGGGTATAGTAAACCTTGGCAAATATCTTCTCCCAGAGTAAAAATGCGTTTCACACTATAAGTTTATCGTCATATCATAAGAACATTAAATTTCTACTACCTATACCACCTATTTGATTTTTCACTGTATTCTATGGAGAGGTTGTATGGAACTGTGTGATTGTTTTTGTACCCAACTTTGTTTGTCCTGGCATGTAGAGACCATGTTTACCATTTTACAAAAAGCCAATTCTGTTGTATTCCTTTACAAAAACCGATTTCACCTGATTTGTCTGTTAACATGAAATCATGAAGATGACTATATTCATCTAAAGTACCTGTGTAGTGATTATCAATCATTGAGTCGTGGAGTCTTCACAAAAGGGGACTTTCCACGCCCGACTCATTCGTTGTTCACTAAAGCATCTCGAGATTACAACAAACAATTTTTAACAGAACAACGGCATTTGAAAGCTAAGACTGTGCCTTTGAAGGTGATTAAGTACATGTATCATGTCACAACTATATTTGGTAATTGGCAAAGAGGGCACTTTAACTTTTTTGAGACAGGCTGTAGATATCTGCTGTATCTAAGAAGGGGGTGACATGCCATAGTGATGCTATCATTAATGGAATGGATTTTCGCTCATTTGAGGAAGAGCGCCCTCAAGAGTAAGCTTACCACACATGGCTCGGAAAAAGTGGGGAATTTGGGAAGCTCTTACCAGGAAAGTTGGCCTTGGAGGGTGAAAATTGGCCATTTGGAGGGAAATTTTTACAAGTAAGATACACCCGGGAAATCTTGAGAAATGTGACTATCTCTGGTATAAACCATTCCACCATTCTTTCAGTACTGGATTTTCTCCTTCGTTAACTTGATACCTCCATGTAATGCCAAATGAGTTAACCTGACCCCTAATTCTGGCTTGGGATATGCGTATTGTTGAGTATTAGGCAGCGTTTCAAATAGTTGCAATAAGCAGTCGGTAGTCCATAAGACTATTGATTTCATGAATGTGGGTAGGTAAGTAAACCTACCAGAATTAAAGGCCACGGTTGATGCCAATAAGATAGGATGGTCATGCTGTGAAGGTTGGTGAACCTCTCCAATGTAGTGTGCAAATGGACCTAGGCAATTAAATCAATATGTTGGTAATGCACGATACTCCCCTGCCATTCTCAATTATAAGGGGGTTTATGCGTTATGTTGATTGATTTATTTTATACATGTCTATAAACCAAGGAGACTTAGGGGGCTCAATGATGCTTTTAATGGTTGTGTATGTCCACCCTATGGTCCAATGCACACCAAAAACAGGGGAGCTAGAGTATTTACGCAGTAGTGCCCAGGGGGATTAAAATCAGTAGCTTGTGTATTGTTGTTCAGTCATGAGAATATTCCTCTTTTAAAGAGACACGGGGAGATTTCCAGAAAGTGCCCCCCCCCCAATTTCTTGTCGAAACCTGGATTTTTGCATTTAGAATGTTTACCAATGTTTTAAATCACATGATACACAGATCGAATCTGTGTTAGTGGGATATAACCCACTAACACAGAGTAAGGTGTATTGAAAACCACTGCACACATCTCTCCATTACCAGTGTGGACACCAGATGTCATTTGTTTACATGCCTCAGTCTTCCTAAATACAATAAATATGAGTCCAACTTACCGAGAATCACATAGACATGATACCAATGAATCCAAATGCATCCTTAGAACAATTTTTGAATGCTCAATATCATGAAAATCAAAGAGAAATTGGAAATTGTGCATACAGTTTAAGAAGTTCCTGTGTTATTGTTGACATGAGAACAAAGGAAGATGTCAAGTAGCTTTTTCTCACCCCAATCAATATTGGGATAACTTTTGAATGGGAGGTCAATCATGATGTTTATATCAAGTCTGCTGTACAATGGTACTAGCGTGCAAGAGTGCACATACAAGTATACTTATTGCATAAGCCATGGCATGACATGGCTGAGCTGTGTTTGTAAACAGTTTA
Organism: Ophioderma brevispina; assembly: GCA_023653785.1. Taxonomy (NCBI): domain Eukaryota; kingdom Metazoa; phylum Echinodermata; class Ophiuroidea; order Amphilepidida; family Ophiodermatidae; genus Ophioderma; species Ophioderma brevispina. The sequence continues at coordinate 22,903 of JAMKCH010007918.1, read as the reverse complement.
AACTCTCTTAAACACAATCTAGTTAGTGTCTTTGTGAGTCTGTGGATAGACAGACTCACATTTGATGGGAGTAATCACATGAAGTGAATAAGCTGGAAACGCTGTCTTTACGTAATAAAAAGAGGATTTAGTATTTTCTGTCATGCTCAACAGAAAATCAAAGCGTGGTTCTCTATGGAGGCCTATGTAGGACAACAGACAATTTCAAAACATAGTTTTGGTTTCCTTTTCTACTTGTTTGTGTAATAAAGCATTCTCGGTTGGTGTCCTATTACAGAAATTTGTGTCCTCAGAAATCTTATCATGCCCTTTTAAGAGGAATTCCTCCTTTTTTTGGTCAAAATTTCTGCTGTTTTATTTATTCTGTTATGCCGTCGTGTGCGCTTGCACCATGACGCGATGCACGCAACGCGACGCGATAAATTTAATATTGTTCCGAGTATAATTTTGTCTGTTATGCTGTTTATGCTTATGTACATAATTATTACAGTAGGATTTAAGATTATTTGGACAGGAGGTACACGCGCCTCATGTGGGTGGGCTAGCTGCGCGGAGGTTCGGCGCATAGGTATCGCGGGACTTTGTTCATCACCTAATAGGCAAAATTATTCGGCTTTTGTTTATCCATCCGCTCGTGAAAGTAATTCTGTTTTACATGCGCGCCTCTCCCCACAAGCGTGCGCCACGCGTAAATTGCGCATTGCGTGTGCTGCGGTATTGTTGCTTGCAGTTGCGCCCGCATTGTTCTATATCAATTCGCGGTGCGAAGAGTCTTGCCAATTTGGTTTCCCTGGCTCATGCAGTCCACGCGCGCTCAAGTGCTCGATCCTGTCCAACGGGCTGTTAATCAGACTGTAATAATCTATCCTGAATTTAATTGTTATGTTTTTTAAATGTATCAACTATATCTTATTGTAACTTTACTTAATGTTAATACTGTATTCCTTTTTATATACTACTTGACTGTACCTATTGGTTTGGTAATGTCAATTAACTGATGAACTATTTGTAGGGGCCGTTTTGGGCATGTTGGCCTGATTGTACATGCGTTTCCTTGTTTTTTCATATTTTTACAGAGCTTTTTTTTCATTAAAATTCACTCTATCCCATTTTTGTTATATTTCAGGCTAATATGTACCACTGTAGTGCTAATGTTGTGAGAATCACAACCCAGCATGGATGGTTACAAACTTTGTACAGAATTGTTCACACCGGTGGCCCGGCAACAGAACTACATGCAACAGAAATGAGAATATTTCATGGAAGGGTTAGGGAAGGGGTTGGTTGATGTGTGTGTAGGGGGGTTGCGTATGGATGGTGCTGTGGCCTGGGGGGAATCATCTTCATAGACAAGGGGTACCATCCGGGCCAAGAATCATGTAAAAAGGGTAGTTTTTCAGGATCATGCACGTTACTCGTAATGTTAAAAGGGTCTAAAAATCCTAAAAAATCAGAATAAGGTTATATATTCGAAATGAGGACTTACGCATTTAGGGTCATTATTTATTTCAGCATAACAAAATTTTAAAAGTGTTCCGGACGTCTGTACCTTGCCTTCAAAACCTATGCTTTCAAATCCCTAAATTTCCCAAATTTTTCCCATACACATGAATTTTTTAGTACAGCCTGTTGGTTTGGATTGAGAAAATGACGACCCCTTTGTTATTGCTTATTATGGTCGCTATAAAAACCAAAATTGTTCTATATCACTTACGCATGAACCCCGGGAAAAAAGTCTTAAGTCATTACAACTCATAATTTATTTAAAGTCTGCAATTCTAGGTTTATAATAAATAACTTTTGGGACATAACTTGGGTGCATAATTGCACGATTCAGCAATTTTCAGGGAAAAATGCTGATTTAATCGCTGCGCTGCAAAGCGGCATAAGTTGTGAAAAAATGTTCTCTAAATCGAATTCCTCCCGGATCCTTGTACCCAGAAAATTGGCTTGGACACGAAATACCCAATGTTTTCCGGGACCCACACGGTGCCGCTTATCACTCTCCATGAACATCTTATTTTTATGATTAGTTCAAATAAACCTTACATGCATGAAATATCTTTTACTGTTTATACCATCTATCATTGGCCTACAGTATATCATTTTTAAGTTACCACTGACAAATATCAAATTGTTTTTAGCCAAATTTGCATGAGAAAATGTGTTTTGGAAAGCAAACATTGCTTGTGTAATGCATTCTGCGCTTCGCGAGAGAGAGAGAGAGAGAGCGGCAGCACCACCCCCTCCTGCGCCACTTACTATATGATTCTCTGTGAAACTTAACCCATCTTTTTACTTTTTATAAGCCATTTATCATACGATATTTTGGCTATAAGTGGAACACAAATTTCAAATTATTTATTCAAATTCGCATGAAAATGTGCGTTTGGAAAAGGAAGATGCAAGCCAAGTCCACCCCACCCCCTGCCCCCCCCACCCGCGCTTGCTGCCATGTAGCGCAATGACCGCTCAGGAGCCATATCGTCGACTTTCGTCGAGTTGTCGTGCCGCCGTCCTGATAATTGTTGGATACGCCCTGGCTCAAAATGCATTTCCTCGGATATATCGACTGAAAAAAATAACTTCCCCAGATATTATCTGAATTAAACCAAGCTCAGACAGCCTCTCTGTGTTTCAAATACACTGGAAGAATATGGTTTGGGGTTTTTACGTATAAAGGGTAATAATTGCATCAATTCTGGCTTAGTAGGGAGAAAGACAAATACTTGTTTAGGGTATGCCAAATTGCGCTACTGATCTTGTTTAGAGGCGCAAATTCCATCAAGTACTTGTTTAGGGTAGCTAATGGAACTCTTATATGTGTTTAAGGGTGAAATTAAAGCCTCGAAAATACGTATTTAGGTGTTTTTTTGTTATTGCTTGGACACGGATGATGCCCCCTTGTCATTGATTGGCCCCCCCCGGGGCTTGTTTGTGTTGAGCATGTGGTGAGTGTAGGTATTAAGAGATGCATGCGGGGTGAAGAGGGGTTAAAGTACCCCTCCGAATTGTTTTTCCCTGCAGAAAACTATGAATAAAGATGGATATGGAGCTAAAGCTAGATCAGGCCACTTTGGCAAACCCGTTGGGCCGGTGACCAGGACATTTTTGTGCCCTTTGACCATGACATTTTGCCCTTTACCAGGACATTGCCCTGTGACAGGACATTTTGGCCTGGAACAGGACATTTTGGCCTTTGACCAGGACATTTTGCCCTTGGACCAGGACATTTTTCCCTTTGACCAGACATTTTGCCTGTGACCAGGAAATTGGCCTTTTACCAGGGCGGTTTTGGTTGCCCTGCGACCAGGACATTTTGCCCTGTGACAGGACATTTTGGCCTGTGACCAGTACATTTTGCCTGTGACCAGGACATTTGGTCCTGTTGACCAGACCTTTTGGCCTGTGACCAGGACATTTGGTCTGTGACAGGACATTTTGGCCTGTGACCAGTGTGGACATTTTTGGCCTGTGACCAGTACTTTTGGCCTGGGACAGACATTTTGCCCTGTGACCAGGACATTTTGGCCTGTGTCGCACGAACAATTTGGGGCCTGTACCCAGGACATTTTGGCCTTGCCTCATGACTTTTTCCCTTTTACCAGGACTTTTGTGCCTGTGACCAGGCATTTTGCCCTTTGAACAAGGACATTTTGCCCTTTGACCAGACATTTTGGCCTTGACCATGAACATTTTGTCCTTGTTGACCAAGTAACATTTTGCCCTTTGACAAGGACATTTTGCCCTTTGACAAGGACATTTTGCCCTTTGCCCAGGACAATTTTCCCTTTGACCAGGACATTTTGCCCTTTGACAGGACTTTTGCCCTTTGACCAGGACTTTGGGCCTGTGACCATGACATTTTGGCCTGTGAACCAGGACATTTTGGCCTTGACGGACATTTTGGCGCTGTTACCAGGACATTTTGGCCTGTGACAGGACATTTTTTTTTTTTCCTGTGACCAGACATTGCCCTTGACCAGGACTTTTACCCTTGCCAGACATTTTGGCCCTTGTACCAGGACATTTTGAGCCTGTGGGGGGGGGGGGGGGGGGATTCAGAACATTTTTCGTACTGCCTGGCCCAAAAAACTGTAGAAGATTATGCACTTTCAAGTACCCCTACTGGATTCTACCTATTATCGCCCCTCTATAGCGCCCTCTACAAATTTCCAAGTGACTACTGTGTAAATGCCCTTTTTTATCCCCTGTACAACTAAATTTTATCAAAATTGAAAAACTTTTTATTTTTTTTATTTTTTTTATTTTTTTTATGTATTTTTTAACTTTCATTTCAGCATTTTCATGTCAGTGCCCCCCTAAAATGATGGACTTTCGTTTTTTTAGATCTGGTCCAAAATGTTGCAGAGGTGGTGAATATGTGGAAGATTTTTTTTTTATTGCAAAAGTGTTAGTAAGAGTCTTTTGAATCTTTAAAGTGCAAACTTTAACACTTTTGTTCCCGTTTCTTTGTTTTGGGGTGTCATATACTATAATACCTAATCTTGGATCTGTTTGTCCTTTTTTTTGTTGAGGGCTTGAAATCTGCTCTATTAGTAACAAATGCAGAAAAAACAAAATTATTTTGTTGAACTTACAAAGAAAATGTTACTCATCTGCGCAGAAGCACATTTTACCAACTTGACCAAGTTCTCAATTCTTTTTATGAGACAAATATTACTCTGTTTGATCCCATGCAAATTGTCTCTTTTATTTTTTAGAGCATGTTTTAAAGCATGGTGACACAATTTTGACAACTGATTTAAGGGACATGCAGAGCTACAATCTCTGCAACACTCAGACAAATCCATTGTGGGAACTTGCCATATAGGGCCCTCAAAGTCACACATTTAAATGCCTATACAGTGCCCCCCTCTACATGCCTATTTTCCATAGAAAGACGCATCAAACAAGATTTTGATTGCCCGCAAAGAAATTCATGAAATTTACAACAGGATATAGTTAGTTAGAAAAATACTTAAAATTAGTTCCAAAAAGTGTATCGCCGTGATATTTTTGTGGGCGCCAGCTTCGCTGACAGGAACACTTTGCATTCTGTTGGCGTGTGGTACCGGTATGTGTGTATGCGTACTAAAATGTTAAGTTTTTTAAAAATTGACCTCAATGAAAAGTTGAAGTTCAATGGAACCAAACTTGGGTTCATATGTGCACCATGAGATCACTATATGTGATTGGGATCAAGGTCAGTATGCCAAGGTCAAAGGTCATTGAGGCGGCCCACAGCTATATTCTTTGATGAGTATAGCGAGCGCGAAAGCCGAGAACCGCAAAATTCTAGTGTTGTTTTATTCTCGTTTTTGTTTCATTATAAATAAGATTTTCAAACAGCTGGATTTAGGCAATGCTGCTTAGTAATCAGACAAGTGTGAATTTTGGTTGACTTACAAGAAAAGTTACTCATCTTCCTAAATCACATTTACAAACTTAAACAAGTTCTCAACTTTCATTCTTTTTAAACAATGTATTAGTCATGCCGAAAGAGGTCAACCTGTCCTCTAATTCTGGTATGCGTACCTACCTTAAAGAGAAAAGGCAACTCGACCCAATGAGACTGCCTAGATCAACGGAAATCAATAGTAAACGGAATAAAGCTAATACACACTACTGCTTATCGATTGATTATGGGTTGGGTTTGAAACAAACCTAAGTACCTTATACATTTTCAAGAATTGGTAGGTACCCATACCGGAATAGAGGTCGATAAACTTTTCCGCCTTAGTAATGAGCGATTCGTAAATTGTACATTCAGAAAGACTGCAGCGCTTTGTACCCTCCAGTCAAGATGACGTCAAGGACAAGCTGACCCATCCACACCCTCCCACGAGATGGAAAAGATCAAATCAAGAATGGGAAGATTGGCCTTATCAAATGGGGAGAGAGACATATAGCCCTATCCCTGGTATGACGAAGAGGATGAAGTCAAATCTAGCTCAATTTAAGTAATATACCATGGTTCACTAGATGGTCCAAGAGAACCAATGCAGCTGGTTTGCAATGCCAAATACGTTATGGCTGCTATTTTGAACAAAGGGGAGACTAACTTTAGTCCTGGTTTAAAGCAGGGTTAGTCCCTTTCCCTTTTTCCCTTTCAAAATACTGTGAAAGTTACATGTAACGGGGTGGGAAAAAATCCTCATGAATAGACCGTTTCTGCACAAGAGAACAATGAAGATGGTTGATGGGTTGCCGTTTCAGCCCATCAAGAGGAATTTTCTCACCTTTACGTACATTTTTTTAGATGTGGAAGGAAAAAAGTCAACTCTAGGACTAATTAATGTTTAAGCCCAGGACTAAAGTTAGTCTCCCGTTCAGAATAACAGCTATATTTCATCGGTTAGAAATGGAGTGAGGTTGTCACTTTGAAATAGCTGTTTTGCACACATAGATCGCACACACCGACTTGTGTAGACACGGTCATTCAAATGACAGATTTACCACAATTACGCCATAAGCAAAATATGACAACTCCTTATAAAAGGTGCTTGTTCTGATTTGTGTTATTGCATTCTCTACTTGATATAAGGGCCTGGCACTTTGATATATGCCCAGTCAATTAACATGGAAAACAAAACTTGAGTTTGTGTAGAAGCAAAATGCATAGTGCAAATCCCTATTCAATTCTGTGCTAAGATAATAGGTTAACATTAAACTACAGTTTTTGTTTATTATCTTGGGAATTGTGAAATGGATTGGAGGGCTCAAGTTACAGGATGTGACAATGAGAAAGAAAAAATACAGCTTTTCAGCTGATATCAAAAAATCGATTATACTCCAGGTACATCAGGGGTCAAAAAGTGATAGGGAACATGAACCGTAATGGCCGGATGAAAAAATAACATTTTGCTTTCTCGTGTTTGTAAGAGTTTAAAAATGGTTTACGCTCTCATTATTATTCTCTGGGGACAGAGTTTGGTGCTGGGTTCTTATCGTTTCAACTCTCCCTCCACAGATGAAATAAATAGAAAGGAGACAATACACAACATGGTCTTTTAATAAAGTTTAGTTACAGAGATCGACAGTAAACACAGCTGGCTAATATACACTATGAGTTACAATATGCTCATCCTCCAAGGACACAGTTCAGTGGGTTGTACTTGTACATGCATTGACATGAACTGACCTTGTGTGATCTGGGCATCATATATCATACCCAAAAACCAGGGGGTGTATTTCCTAAATACACTGATGAATGGAAGTTACTGAACTGTGCCATGGGAGTTGAGACAACTCTAGCTCATAGTGTATAATTATAAAGAAGGATATTAAAGGAAATATGTCATGATTCTGAATATTTGGAAAATTTGGTATGGATGGAAAGCTTAAGTAACATAGATTACATATAAATCAAAATAAGTTGAAAATTGTCCACATTTGTTGAGTAAAAAAAAAAAAAAAAAAAAAATAATAATTAAAACACAACGAAATGAAACAAAATATGTCATTCTGTAACTTATTTTCAAATTTTATTATTACTTTCATTAATCCATCAATATTACAGTGTCAGCAATGACAAAAATAACAATTCGAGTCAACACAATGTTTTCTTTCCTGTAATTGAGACCTTGGTTGATGAAATATTAATAGAAACAAATTTGCATCCCTTCTCCAGCTGTCGCAAAATCCTAAAATATTTCATCAACACCACTATAGTAGATTCAACCCATCGTGTCACCTCTAGTACTTCTTTGAAGGTACAGGCATTGAATGAGGGGCATGTGCAGTGGGTGGAAATTAAAATTCCACATTAAACCTATTGAAACATGTAGTCCGATAGCAGAGAAAAATCAATCCTATTCTTTATAATGAAGCATTCAAATCAACGTAAGCGCATTTAGAGCTACATTATCTCTCAAAAGATTCTGACTAATCGTATTTGCTTCAGTGGTATTCAATGTTGTCACTGACTTTGATCGAACACAAAAGTCTTTGCACTCTCTTTCTAAAAATGTCAACATGAAAAGACAGATTATCTTAGTTTGTTCATGAAACAGGTGAATCGGCCCAAATATTTTCTTTTTCTGTCTCCTCTCCCAAGTAATCGACGCTGTCCAAAACTTTTCTTCTGGTGACACGAGGTGAATCTACTATAGCTCATGCTTATAACCCATTCGGTAGATTCATAACTCCCAAAATTAGTGTTGGCATAGTGTAACTTTTCATTGCATACACAAAAATCTAATTTTCACCAGCATTGGTCATCACTTTGACGTCACAAGGAGAGCAAAATTGGGCACTTTTGATCAATGAAGCATGGCGAAAAATCCCCCCGTTTTCTTCGTATGTCTAAAAAGCAAAAATTAAAATGCCTTTTTTTTTCTTAATTTTACATCAAATTGTATTATTTTTTCGGGAATTCTTGATGTATGTACATATATTTTATGAATGTAAGTCAAACTGAGCTTGACAAAAATCTTGACATATTTCCTTTAAGGCTGGTATTCTGTAAGGGAGTCTAACTTTAGACCTGGGTTTAAACCAGGGTTAGTCCTACAATAGTGGACCTTTTTTCCTTTCAAAATACTGTGAAAGTTAAAATGTAACAGGTGATAAAATTCCTCATGGGATGGGCATTTCATTCCATCCTTGAGGAATTCTCTCACCCATTATGGCACACCTTCAAAGTATTTTGAAAGGTAACAAGGACCACTCATATAGAACTAATCCTGGTTACACCCGGTCTAAAGGTTAAGACGTCCCTGTTCAAATACCATGGCAACAACACAATATGTCTTCCTCCTCAGCTTGAAACCAAACATACACTCACAGGATTAATTGTCCACCACCCCCACCCACTCTGCCGACAGTAGTCCATACAGACAGTTTGACCCAGCTGCTTTGACCCCAAACAAATTGTCTCAGATTGATTTTTAGAACAATTTTAAAGCAGATTGGCACAATTTTTTTGAAGAGTGCCCCAATTTTCAAAATTGGTGAATATTTTTGCACAGCATACGTTGATAAGTGTCTAGGAACGATCCTGCGAACGAGAATGGCTAAAATAGCTTATTCTATCACAAAATAAGCGGTTTTGTAATTAGAAATTTGGATCCCAGATTGGACTTAACTGCAGAGCTGGAAATCTACGTTTATGACCGTCGCCAGATGAAATATGCCACCATCTAGAAATACTACCTCTAACCTTGACTTCTGCCCAACTATTAAAACCAACTAATGGATGAGCGTAGACACGACGATTGCCGCTATTTCCCGGCTATTTCCAATTGGAAGGCCGTTTCCCTTCCAAAGAAGCACGTTGAAGTATTATTCGGGATCCACGATAATAAATTATTCTAAGTACAAAAAAATTCCTATCTGTTTTGTGGCCATAGAACTTTTCGAGCTTAAAACCAGTCACAGGTCATAAGTTTCACTAGCCATACCAAGGCAAAACCTGTAAAACATCTCCAAATTTGTTGAAAAATTGGGGGCGCCCTTCAACAAATGTGCTAATAGTCTTTAAATGAATCAGTGTGAAGCACAAGTAGAGGGACTACAAGACGCTAATCGGCTCTCTCTGCCAAATGAGAACAAATTCATTGCGGGAACCTTACAATATAGGCCTACGAGGTCAATGATTTGTATGTTATCAAAGAATTACAACCCTCTTAAAAAATGATGCTCATATTTCTCCATAAAGCCGTGAAAACTAGATTGTTTTGCCCGCATGAAATTTCGTACCTTTTACACATAATGTGAGTTAGTTGGACCATATTTCCAAATCAGTTTATCAAAAGTGCGTCCCCTGCCTTGCGATATTTTTTGTGTTTTAATTCTGGTTTTGTTCTTAATACAGTAACTTTGCTAAACAGATTGTGTAAACTCTTCACATAGTGTTGAAGTAAAATGTCACTGGCACGGGCGTATTCGTGCGTTGCTTGTGGGCGTGAACGCGCTACGCAACCCAGTGGTGCTCCGTTTTGGATGGGGAAGTGGGCGTACCTAGGAACATTTGCCAAGAAATTAGTTACTCCAACTATAGTGGTAAACAAGGTCAATATTCAATTCCCAATGTTCGAAATTGAGAGAGACCTATATACACGGCTCAAATAAGTAAAAACTACACACACCACAAAAAAAAAGATAAACAAACCGTTTAAGAACTTCCTTTAAAAATCATCCAAATGAATGAAATATCGAATTCTTCTACTTTCCAGACGGGAAGGTTTCCCGCAATATGAAATATTAAACACAATCCAAAGTAATATCAAGCTTGCTACAAGTGGCGTTTACTTTCTTGATCTTTGAATGACTGGTTGTTGTTAAAAGTCCAGGCAGTTGCTGCCAAGTTCAGCGTCATATTAATGGCCCCAATGCAGTGACTTGCCATTGATCTTTCTAATTCCAAAAATCCAATTGGTCTAAGGGTCATTTTTTCTACCTCTTCCTTCAAATAACTCTCATTTGGGGTCAACACATTTAAGGTCTAATACGCATATTAGTCGAATGTAATAAGCCATGTATTATTATTGGCCCCCTTGATTTGCCCCCCTGAAAAATCATTCGTCTAATATCTAATACCTCTAGTACCCAGAATTGGTCTAATGTTATTTGTGTAATACCCATTTGGTCTTCTTTCTATTCCCTTTGTGTCTAATACTCCATCTGGTCTATATATCCATTTTGGGCCTTAATATACCGATACCACCACGTTTTGGTCTAAAACGTCTATCTGTCTAATAATCTTTGGTCTATATCCCATTTGGTCTCATATCTAAATCATCTTTAGATTCATTAAAATTTGGGGTTTAAACATCCAAAGGGATATTAGACCAGAATGGTTTAGACCACTTAGATATTAGATCAAAATGGACATATACCACGTTGATGTTAGACCAAATGGATATTAAGACAAATGGCATTGGAGACCAAATGGGAATGAGAGAAGAACCACATTGGATATAAGACCAGATGATATTAGACCAGATGGCATATAGACCAACTGGATATTATACCAAAAATACACAACCAGTTACACAAATTTGTGTAACCATGTTCGGTAGGGGGGCCTGGTATCTTAGTGAAAAGGTAGGCATGAAAAAATGGAACTATTTTTACATTACGCACATGACAACACAACGATACAAAAACACTGTGCAAATCGTATCTGTTAGAGTTTTAACTACAATATTGTCCAAACGATTCGCAGGGTATGGATTTCGCAGGCACCACAAGAAGTTACATAGGGTAACTTTTCTATACTAGATGGTATTGCGATCCACCAATGTGTTTTTTGTGGTTATTAGATCAAAATGGTGAGAGAACGAATTGGCGAATTAAGATATAGATGGTCATTAGAGGCCAAATGATTTAGACCATTCTGGTGTCAGATAAATTGGATATCTTTAGAGCGGCATGGTTTAACAAGTGTACATTTAGAACCATAATGGATGGGGTTTTAGACACATGTGACGTTAGACCAACTGGCTATTATAGCCAGACTCGGATAATAGACCAAATGGTCAATAAAAAACCTTCAATTGATCCAATCACATTGCGTCACCTATCATAAGAAAAGAGAGGGTACAAGGTCCCTGACAATCATAGATAAGGGTGACACCCATAAAATTGGAATTATTTTGTAATTAACAATATTTTAAGTTAAATTTTAAAAAAGTCACAACAATATTGCTTGCTATTGCTTCTGCATTAGCCGGGGGCGCGCCAAGTTTTTCAAAAACAAGACCAAAATTCCCTGGTTAATACCAAACACCAAATAACAAACCTGTAAACACCAAAATTATAACCACACATTCATAAACCATAAATAACACCGGCAAAACGGGGCTGCAAAGGCTCAACTTGTCTCAAAATGGGATGATTTTGCACAGATTTTTTCAGAATTACCCAAAAACCGGGAGGGTGGTCGTGCAGGGGGGGGCTGGATGGCGCGCGGGGAACTTGGGATTACCGGGAGGGTGGGGGGGCGCAAACCGCCACCCCTTGTGGGCCGGGTTTTGCCAAGTCGCACTCCTGGGTGCCCCTGGGGAGGGGTCCAGGCTGGTGGGCTGCGTCGTCATCGTGAAAAGCGTAAATAATGAGTGGGGGTATTTTAGCGTTGCGTGCGTCGAGGTGGGCCCGCTTTTGGGTTGGTCTTTAAGTTTGTGGTCTTGTTTTTGGGATGTTGTGTTGGGGTGGGTGTTATGGTTTTATTGGTGGTTGTGTGAAATTATGTTGGCATTTTGTCCAGGTGTTTGATGTGGATTGTTGGGGTTTAGGGTTGCGCGGGGCTTGGCCCGGGTGTGTCGAGGAGGATCTTGTGCGCGCAGGCCCCTCGGGTTTTTGCCTAGACCCTATATCCAATATTCCCCCCCAGATGCCCTCCTCCGCATCCCTGCTACTTCATTTCTTTTTCTTGTGGTTCAACCCCACCAATTATTCATTTCTTGTGGTTTCAAAAAAAACCCCACCGCCAATTTTGATTGGTTATACACAAATTATACTGAATATATTAAGCCAATCAAGACATGGTAAGCAAAGCTTTGAGGTTTGTACAGAATTTAGAACTAGGTTTATTTTTTCATTGGTGTTAACGTCGAGGTTATTTTCACATGTTTTTTTATTTCCATGTATTGAAGGAGGTGGATCCCACAGATGTACTCTAAGAAAGGGGTGGGGGGGGTAAAAAGAAGAGCCCAGTGGTAATACAAAACAAATTGGTTCTGTTGTAAACAGTGGCAATAACTATAACAAGGAATTGATGTGGATCACCGAGTGAGTTCCCCCCCCCTCCCATTCCAAGAATATGCCCATGGCCAAAGTTTGCAAGACCTAATCACTATTCACTAAGTTTGTTACAGATTATATGAACTTTCAGTCTACCTTAGCGCGCCCAAACTTCATAGATGCTTTCCGAAAATTTTGCAGTGAAAATGGAAGTGTGCACGAACTAGCCGCGGTGCGCAGCTCATTTCAAAAACAGACCCAACCATATCGTTTACCATTTCAGCGAACTTCGCCTGGGCCCAGTGATGCAAGCCCCAGCTGGGCCAACGTTTTTAGCATGATACTCAATTTCCCTGCTCTTCTTCATTCCCCTCCACTGCGCTAAAAAAAACAATGAACCCTGGGCAGAAGTGATCCAGTTTTGTAGGGGGTTAAAAATATTTTTACATGACCTTTATTTTCGAAGAAATGTTTACTTTGCTGCGTGGCGGGTAGAACCGAGCTAGGGTACCTCGAATTGTTTGATTCGGTGCCTCCTCAAGACTAGCGGCGCCAAGGCATGTCCCCTCCTTAACCCTCAAAGAGCCGGGCTTTTTGGAACCATCTCACCCTCCGTGGATTCTGCCCCCTAGTATCTCGGAAACGTATTGATGAACTATCATATGTTGGTACCAATTGATAGGCTGTGGACCCACCCCAAGTCCATTGATACCAAAAAGTAAACAATGCCTTGTTGACGTCACAGTTACATCAACATGACGTCATGCAAAAATGCAAAATCTTTAAAAATCACAAATTCATGTTTTCTTTTCGCCATTTTTTCAAGCAAAAAGTTGATTTTTTGGGCCATGATGTGTGTCAGTATTTGCACACTGCTCGTAACTCACAATAATAAGATAAAATATAGTGTACATAGTATCCGTAGGTTTTCTGCTGTCTGTGTAAATTCAATGGAAATCGCTTTTCTTCGCACGCTGCCCATAACGTACCGCCGGTCACTTAAACGTAGGTCCAATTTTGTCAAATGGTCTTAATTGAGTGCAAGGTCTTCAAAGAAAAAAGTCATGTTAGTTTTCACTGAAAAAATAACAAAAGGTGATATACGACAAAAGATGTCGAGGGGGCAGATTACTCCCCCCCCCCCCCCCCCCCCGGTGCCTTTTAGGGTTAACCCACTGAGCTAATGCCACTGGGGCCAAAAGGCTACATAGAGCAAGCACCCCTAGTTCTGTTGCTCAACCATTCTTCTGCACGTACTGCATGAATAATAGTAAGAGTGTGGTGGTTCTGCTGTAAAAATTTCTTCCGTGTTAGGGAAAAGAGCACAGTTTCCCCTTAGAGTTTTAGGTGATGGATCAGGGGGGAAGAAGAAAATACTTGCATAAGGCGAGTACTGATTTCGCAAATTTTTTGCCATTCGTTTCAAAATGAATCAAATGTCACCACAATTTCTTTACAGTAAGGTCTAAATATCAGTGACCAGTAGATGTACATTATGCTGCATTGACTCGAGCAAATAATAGCAATGTTGATATCCAGAAAACCCGCTCGTTATGCAGAGGATAAAGCACTTGCAGTTTCTTTTCATCTGGAAGTGCAGAGCCATTGTTATTTTACCCTTGCAGTTGATAGATTTTAGGTGCTATCACCACCCTGATTAAGATTGAGCTATTTTTTTTTTCATGACGCAAAGCACAAGACACTCGTCCTCTTTCACAAATAAATAAACCTTGGGCTTCTACTGTGTGTTCAATTAACTTTGACCTTATGTTTCATCATTTTTCCGAAAAAAGAAACAAAGATAAACCAAATATCATGGAAGAAAGTTATTTGGCAGCCTAACATCTTTGTGCAGAAACAAAACTTACAGTAACTTGCCACGTAACCCCATTTCTATTCAATTTACCGTGTTGTTAGCTTAGGTCACTTGACCCCCTTCTTTTGTATTCTTCTAAAACATGGTGGTGAATAGAAATGAGGTCCAGCAATAAGTTATGGATCTTGATTCTGCACAAAGATGTTAGGTCACAGCTTACCAAGCAACATATCTACCATGAGTTTTGTTCACATTAGTTTCTTGTTTTTTTAAATGATGAAGTATACAGGCAAAATTATTGAACTCACAGTAGAACCTCAAGGAATATTTTAATCGCAAACGAGGCCAGTTAAATCTAAACTAGGGATGATAACGCCTGAAATCTTTTCCACTTCATGGACAGTAACAATGGCTCTGCAGTTCCAAATAAAAAAAAGTGAATCTGAAGTGCTTTGTCTGCAACATACCGCCATTATTTGCTTGAGTCAATGTAGCATAGTGTATGTCCCTTGATCACTGATATTCAGAAAAGAAATTGAGATGGCATTTTATTCATTTTCATAAAAATGTGCAACCTTTACGATTGACATACCCAATAAACGGTAATTATAATATTAGTTTTTATAGTGGGAAAATGGTTTACTTCGGCGAATTTTTTTTTTTTTTTTTTTTTTGGATATGATGTGTGAACAAGAAAACGCGTAAAAAGGGTATCTTTTTTCCAACAGGCGATGTACGCGCGTACATTGATTAGGGTGTCAAAAACAGCAAAATGTGGGAAAAAGGGTATGTTTTTTACTAAAACCTGTTAACCTGAAATTGTGATCTACGTGTAATACTCAAATTAAGCAGAGATCAAAAATATTGTAAAGCAAAGCAAGATAATAAAGGCATATTAATGACGCAATGCATTGCTTACTTGTTTCGGGTAGCAAAACTTACAAAAATACTTCTTTAGTGTAGCAAAATTGGACAAAAAATACTTGTTTAGGGTATAATTTCGTCGCCCACATCACATACTGTCTTATCTGACGAAATGCCGTTTTCGAGAAAATCGCCATTGAAA
Source organism: Ophioderma brevispina (assembly GCA_023653785.1). Taxonomy (NCBI): domain Eukaryota; kingdom Metazoa; phylum Echinodermata; class Ophiuroidea; order Amphilepidida; family Ophiodermatidae; genus Ophioderma; species Ophioderma brevispina. Next base: position 7,334 of record JAMKCH010007918.1, on the reverse strand, counting down.
TTCTACCGGGAGATTTCATGTTTGTACTATGGAATTAAACATTAGAATTTACTTTTTAATTTTGCATTATGAAGAAACATTCTAATGTTTAAGTTTTAACCTTGCTGGGTTTTGAAAGTGCAATTGTATTCCTGATATAAAGCTACAAAGTCATAAGTCTGTATGTGAAACGCAAAAAAGTCGTATTTTGCACATACGACGCTAATTTTTCCGTTATATTTCAATGCGTTCAGATAGATCAGTATGTGAAACACGAAATGTTCACGCACAAGGCAGATACGACGCACATAGATTTGTATGTGAAAAGCGTAAACAGCTTGTTTTGCGAACAGCATGAATTTTACACCTATTGAAATTACGTGTAAATGAAACATACGACAGTATGTGAAATCGCGATATGCAGTTTGAGCTTAATGATCAAAATTCTTAATTAATATCTCACTAATTAGGTCACTTTCAGGATTGTAACTTTGTGCATGTATAGACCATAACATTATAAGTATTTATGCAAAATATCTCAAAAAAGTAAAAAAATTCAGATAAGACAGTATGTGATGTGGGCGACGATTTTTAGTCGGTGGAAATACGTGTTTGGGGTGCATTTTGGAAGTCCGTGTTCACGCATCATATCCACCTTTGAATACAAGTGGCCCCCCCGGGGTTTGTAACCACAATTAACAATATTTCCTTTGATCCCTTGGCCAATTTGTTCAACCTTATGTCAATTTCATTAAAAAAACTTAGATATATACATGTAAGGTCAAAGGTCAAGGCCCAGCAGAGGTCCAAATTTCCAAAATTCTCTAATCATGTTAGAACTAGCCATTTATAAAATTGTATATTTTGCTGTGGCCATAACAAATAGTTACAAAGCTACAAGCTAACACTGTCAAGCAGGCATTTAGGAAGCTAGGCAGGATCATAGAGTTCATTGACCTTTGTTCATATTATATCCCATGTCAATTTATTCGGAAATAACGATAATATCAGAGATTCTAGGACCTCCAAAGGACAACCCAGAAAGGCTTATGGAGGCCTGTAAAACTTTTATGCATCAGAAACTTCCATGTGGTGCAATACCGCTGTGCAACTGGCATATACCGCCCAACACTGCACAATACGCAATAAAAGTGGGTATTCAGTCGTGCAACTCATCAAGCAAGCACTGTCATTTTTATTACAAAACCATTTTTCTGTCAAGTAAGCTTCCACTAACATCATCATAATATTGGAGAGATTTTTAAGTTGATTACAGAAAATATTGTCCAAGCCAAGAAAATATCAGGCTTTTTGACTTAACGATATATTTCTGTTATCTACCATCCAAAAAACGTGAATTTACATGTTGATCAGTTGCCTGTCAGCTTTGACCTTGTACATAAAATCTGTATGGAATTGTTAGAATAAGAAAAGTTAGCATTTTCTTTGCAAATGAAATAAAAAACAGGATTGGTTCAATTCCATATACAGCATATACAACACTTCCCCCAACAAAACAGTGGAGGCAAGGCCGAGTTTGAGTGGTGAGCATGGAAGCTGTTGAATATCACAAAATTATGAAAGAAATTACAGTGAACAAACTGATATATTTATGAATAAAAGAATTCCAACATTTTTAAACTACATCTGTGTATTGTGTATAATCTATTTCTGAGTGAATAATAGATAAAGTGAGTAAGGTTATAGGTAATCCATAGACCCGGTACATAGACCATGTGATAGTGGTAGATCAATATCCATGTTGTCAACTTTTTCAGTGCTTCTGGTCGTGGGCAGTAAAGTGTCATGGGAATTTGGAAATTTTTCCCTATGTAACCCCTTTAAAATTCTACAGGAAACAAATTCCTTTTATACAAAATATACCCTACACTGTAAAAATAACCTTAATTTTAGGGACCCCGTAATGGAAAATTAACAATAATTGCAAGAAGAAAAGTATGGGAAATCAGGGAATATTTGGAAAATTGACTGTCATTTTATGGGATTTTTGGCATTTAAACCGGATAATTTGCAGCTGGGAAAATTTTAAGACATGTTTGTCTGATCCACTTTAATGCCTTTTAACCCAAGGTGCAATATCATGTCCAAAACTTGAGTTCAATTCCAAAGTTGATTTCATACCAGAAATGACCTCCTCGATGCTTTGAAACAACAATAGTGCAGTTATTAAGGTGACAGGAAGACATTTTTTTTTTAGGATACAAATTTCTCCCAAATTGAAATTGCACTGGATCAGTTGTAGACCACCTACCAAGAACGTTTCGAAGGTTAGTAGTAGTAGTAGTAGCAGTAGTAGTAGTAGTGCTGCTGCGGAATTCCTACCGCTTCGCACCCTCCAGCTCAAAAGTATTGCAGAAGGGTCCTTAAAACCTTTAACACACACACAGAAAAAAAAAACGTTACATTACGAATAATCTGTACTGTCGAACTCGCGCTCATTAAGTCCATGAAGAAATGCAGATCATGCTCATATAAAATCAGAGTCTATAAAACTGCAGATCATATGCTCATTAAATGTGTGAGTCCATGCACAATATGCAGATTGTGTTAAATACAAAGATTGTATAAAATGTTTAAAATTGTCACTTCTGGGTATATATATCGTCGGGTGTATTACATAGTGTTATATTAGCCCCCATTTTGTGATTAAAAATATTTCTCGATTTTACTTGAGAAAACATTTCTCACGGGAAAAGTACTTTGTTTACTCTAAAAAGGAGAAGGTGAAATCCCGCTAGTGCTGTTGAGATATGCACCTGTTGTTTACAACAAGAGAGGTGAATGGGAATTCCCCAAGATGTAAATTTAGAAACTGAGTCAACTTATTTATGCTTTGAGATCAAAACAGAACTGTAAAGAGTCGGAAAACATCCCAATATACGATTCAAACAAATCCGGTTAAGAAATGAAATGAACAATAATTGAGAATTTATTTTAGCTAATATCCATCAATTCTTACTTGATAAAATAGATGTAATGCATTGGAAAATTTACTCATCTTATCCGTCACATCAACATAGTGATGTTGAATTTTCGCTATACTAAAGTGTTATTCAGCATCCGTCATTATGGAATACAACAATAGGCGTTTTCCGAACATCCGTCAAACCAATGTGCGTCATCGCAAATTTTCTCACTTTGGTTTATTACATATTGATGGATGTTGAATGGATTCCAAAGATTCACCGCTCTGAACTGTAAATATTTTATAAATTAAATTAATTACATATTTTGCTTGTGTCAGTTATAAATATAAATTTAAGATGAGAATTTACTAACAAAATTATTTAAAAGCCCCGGGAAATCAAGTATGCACTTCTTTGACGAGGGTTCAACATCCGTCACTATGTAATACACTAAAGTCACTGTTATGCAATATACGTCTAAACTGCCCTAATTAAGATTATTATTTAAGTACTTGCAAGCTTTGACACTTGGCATATTTGAAGACTTTGATGACGGCAATATTGGAGGAGAGCTACTTTTAACAAGCGAGAATGATACACACGTTGATAGCTAGTGCAGGACACTTGATGAGAAAATGCATCACATCTTCAGGAGCGGTCTCACAAAGAATGCAAGTTGGATCTATTGTGTATTGGTTGAATTTAGCTTGATTATTCTGAAGAACATAGGTTCCACTAATGAGTCTTGCTTTAATTACAGCTTTCTCAACTTCTCTGCTGTCAGGCGGCAAAGTACGCCATACCTGATGAGGGGTACCAATCTTGGCAATGCTTGATGTTAGAAACTAGCTTTTTTTTTTTTCCTCATGATCTACCTTCCATTGACTCTCAATTCAAAATAGCAAATGTAATAAAACCCTTCCGGCTTTCTTTTGTTTGGAGGTTTGCAATGAGGGCTGTATTGTGAGGAGATCAATATTTTACTAAAGAAGTCTTTAATCTTCCAAACAGCTCTTACTGCTGCTATTCTTCATTGCTAATTGTCTTTCTGCTCCTTGTAACAACAATGCTATAGTGTTCTCTATGATGTTCCCAAAAAAGGGTAGAGATGCTGCATCAATATAGGCTTCATAATAGTTTGGCACAATTAGGAGCTACACAGCACTGTTAGTGAAGGTTTTCCGGAAGAAACTGGATCTGACGGAGCTTGCTTTCTATGGGACCTTCAATCATAGACACTTATTAGTTTTATTGAATTTCTGTACTTCATCACCATAACAAAAATTCTTGGAATAACGTAAATAATCATCAGATGATAAGCGAATATGCGGTGGTTAACCATCTCTACCCATGAAACCTGCCGCCTATAAGGGCATATGTTAACGCCGGCCCCCTTTTGGTCATTTCATCAACCCTTGGTGTTTGTTGTGAGAGTTTCTCTCATCCAAGAATAAAAAATGGATGGCCCTCCTCCAGAAGGAATAGGTCATCTTGATAGTGTAAGTTATTTTGACTTTTAATTGTTTGATGGTAGTCATCCTGAAGCGTTGATATTGTTTATTGTGGGACTTGCTTAATGTTACTAATCAAGCAATATCTGGTTTCCACAATATCTAAATGATACCCACTGCAATATCATCTGCCCATGATGGGGGCTGGATAGACATAGCACCAATAGTAAGCCATCATTGTGGTGATGGATTGATCAGACGGTTATTTGTATAGACTACTATAGGGTGTACCTGGAGCAGAGGAAATTCCACCTTTTTTCACACCTCACCTTGTTAAGAAAGAGTACCGTTCCACTTGACAACAGTGTCGGTATTCTCAACAGTGATTGGAATGTTAACCAAAGCTTCCCCTTCACTCCAGTCTGGTAGAGCTCATTAGAGTTTTGTCGTGGTCGACTACATCGAATGGTTTGGGCGCATCAAGAAGGGTGATACTAACAGGTTTTTTAAGGTCATCAGCATCATTCACTGCTTCTGATACAAGAGAGGCTGCATTTATTGAAGAACGATGTTTAGTAAATCCCCCCCTCGTATGGAATTCCTAATGTTTAATTATTCAATTTAGGAATCTGCTCTCAACATCCATACTTTTTCCACTATTTTCATCAGATGATGTAGGTAACTGTTATCCCACGATAGTTTGTTGGATTACAGGGTCCCTCCCTTTTCACAGGCACTGCTGGATATGGATCACTATACCAAGTTTGAAATGTCAGGGATCTACATTGTCCAAGGATGAAAGTTTACTATATTGGTCCAGAATGTTCGCTTCACCTTGTCCCCCCATACTTCAGGTGTTCCGCAGAAGAGCCCATGGTATCAGTCAGCTTACGATTTGCAAGTGGATTTGACATACCATATCTTCCAGAGTAATGAGGGAAGTATCAAAATCAAGGGCAATGTTTAACGGCACAGACACGAATTCTCTTTAAACTCAACATACTCATGCTTATTTAGTTTTTGAGTACATGCCAGAATCACTACACAGCACACCGTGATTTTTTGGTAGTCTATATGATAATACACAATAATTCAGGGGTGTGCTAATTAATTTTTTTGTTGCGGTCACCTTGTAATCCAAGATGGGGCGGCAAAATGGCCGCCCCTATTTAACTAACGAAATATTTTGGGATCATTTCCTCTGTGAGCCTCCAATCACCTTGTTCTTGGTGTCATATTGAAGTAATTCTTTATCTACATGATGATAGCAACATTTGTGTGTTTCATTGTTATCTACACTCCGTTTTGGGGCGCAAAAATCATATTTTTTTGCGATTTTTTTTTCAAAAAGATGATGCGGACTGAAGTACGTTTCTCCCCCATTTCCAAAACTTGGTCTTCATAATTGGGATCAAGACTTCTCAGGGATTTGCCCTCATATAGTATGCATTTTGAGTGAAAAGCACAGGATCATAGCAAGTTTAACTTGAAAGTTAGTTCTAAGAATGAATGGGGTCTTTTAAAAATCACAAAAAAGTATTTTTTTGACATTTCAGCAAACCAGAACAAATGTGTTCAATACCATATGAAAATGCTATATACAGTTTTTGATCACCTAATAATAATAATGTTTAATATTTCAGTTGCTGCAATGCCTTACTGATATTCGATTTGTAGGTACCTCTAATCCAATATGTAGGCCAAAATAGCCGCTGTTTGACACAAATTACATATTAGGATATATTTTGAAGATAACCCCAATCATCATGTTGGTTTGTCTTTTTACAAAGCAAAGAAAATTTCCTCCTTGAGTTTCCCTTTAAAACCTTAATATTTTACCGTTTTAAAAGGAACCTGTCTACTTAAGCAACTGTATGTGGCATGTGTTCAACCGCTGCAAGTTGTCTACTTATATGCAGTTTGCCAGATTGTGAAAAACTATATTTTGAATTTGGTTACATTGTTGCCCATGCTTATGCAATATACAACACGATGAACCATCGTGCGGGTAACGGTGGCCTGGCCCGCTCTGAGGGGGGCAATTTTTCCCAGCTTGGGAAAATTTTTCCCTCTCGTGTGGTCAAAGAGGGCAATTTTTCCGTCAGGGGGGCTAAAAAAACGGCTGATTTAGCAAGATTTTTGCAAATTTTTTCCCGGCCAAATTCGTCCAGAGGGGCAACCTGCCCCCCCCCTGCCCCCGCCTGTTACGTACGCCACTGGAAACCAGGTCCATTTTTCCTTTGTCTCAGCTCTGTACTGTTCTTCTCAACTATATGCAAAGAAACTACAGCATAAATATCTGCATTAATAGGCCAGGGTTCGTCCGCGGAAACTTAATCGTAATGTATAATAAGTAATTTGCTGGCGTCTTGTTACGATTTTACAAGTTGTGACTTACGTGCGTTCGCGAACAATGGACGTTAGACAGTCGTCGGAATACCTTTTCGCATATCTTGGGACATTATTAGTGTTTCATTTGGGTTGCATTCTTGGTTGCAATTAAGACGGTCGGTGTTGAATGCGTTCTAGTATATCGATTAATGGATTTGAAGCATAACACGTGGTTTGGGGTTGGGGAAGACTTAGTGAAAACGGGTTAAAGTACTCGGACTAAACCCCTCGCATATTAGAATTCCCCTGGTTGATGAGAACCGCGTTAAATTGGCCTTGTTAATATTAGCTGTATACTTTCGATAGGTATAGAATAGACTACAACACCGGTACAAGAGACCTGGCTTCAGGACCAAAGAGGGCGGCTATTTTTTTCCCTCATTAGGATTCATTCTTCATAGGTGGAAAGACAAAAAAAATATTTCAAAAAATGAAAAGTTTTATATAGGCCTATATCCTATAAAACGAAAACAAAGGCATGAATGAATGAATATTACAGGCAAGGTAAATGCTCGCAGCCAGCAGGGGAAAGGTCTGTTTAAGCAAGTGCAGAGAGATACAATGATTATTGTTGTGTGAAGAAGTA